>JAVCKV010082116.1:0-21211 GCA_032274145.1 Herpochondria borealis | reverse complement strand
AGGCTAGTAAGCATCCCTATTTTGGGCGGCCTAACTGAGAGTCAATAAAAAAGCACTTTTTTTGTCGTGTAGTGTGACTGTTCTGCTAAAAAAACCTAAAAGGCTCCAACCTGAGGAGTCATTATACATCATGAAATTTATATTCTACACTACTATACTGCTTCTTTTTTTTGTTCCTAGCGCGATGGCTGAAGCTATTCCGACCGGCAAGGAGGTAAAATCAGTAGCAATTAAATTTTATCATCGGGAGCTCAAAAAGAATGTTGAATTCAAGGCTACTGCTGAGGACTGGGAGGCCATTCGCTCACATCTGGTGCCGGCAAAATATGATGCGAAGCCCTCGAAGTGGATATTTACTGGCTCTGTGAAGATCGTAAAGAAAGATGGTCAGCCGTTCCATATTGAGCTCTACAACCCACGTGGTGGTCTGGGCGCATTCGCCGCAGGAAAGACCTATAAACAAAGGAAGTATTACCGAGGTGGTAGAACTGCTGAATTAATTAAAGCTCTTCGCGCTGCATTCGAGAAATCGAGAATTACTTCCAAGAAGAAGGGGTAACGAGTAGACCGATAATTTTTACGAGTTGAACCAGTGGGTTACACGAGCCAAGACAAAATAAGCGTAACCACGCTTATCGGATACCACGTTTTGGTCTGTGAAGCTTTCTTACTTCGATCATAGTTTTTTGTATTTCTACTGCAAGCCCGTTGACTATCTGATGAGGTTCCTAAACGTTCTGCTAAAAATATGAGCCTTTATAAGGTATGTAAGTCTATCGATCTAACTTCAGAACAGTGGCTATATTACTGTCAGTGGAGACAGTTTGATTTCACCTCTTTTGACTCACTAGACTGATCAGTCAACGAATGTGTCACTGATACAGATGATAGCAATTACTGGAGTTACTGTGTTTCCACCGGTGATTTCTTAAGCGATATTATTAATGATTTAGATTATGCAAAGCAATATGCACGTATGATTGAATCAGATAGAATCTTAGCTTTTGATTTTCTGGATAGTATCGATTTATCGCAGGATATAATTGGTTATGACATTTTAGATAGCGACTTAAGCTATTCTTTATTAACGAATTTAGGAAACGATATATCTATCGTGAATATTAATTTAGAAGCTAATGGCTTGATCAAAAGTAAAGAGAAAACGCTTGAAGTATACGAATGGTTTCTTGAGAATATGAAGAATGATGCGCATGTCATCAACTCTCAGATTTGTGTAGTTTATAACAAGATTACTAAACCATTTTGAATCAATACTATTCCATTGATTGAAGAACAACCAGTCGACGACGAGATTGATCTATAAGTCCTTCTCCTGAAGCCTGAAGCCATTCTTTTTTGATCAGTTTGGGCTCGATGACCGCATGATCGCAGCCACCACCACCAGTTACGTAAAGGAATGGATTCTCTTTACTGCGGTTCGGAAACCCTAGCAGGTAGCTCTTTGATTATTGACATATAGCTGGCGAAAGTTCCAACTCTCCAGTGCTCCGTTGCTCGTTAGTTTTGCAGCCGGCACCTTAAGTTGCCAGATTCTATCGCCCACTTAGCCGAGGTCCCAGCAGACAAAATGGGTCTCTTTTCAGAATCATCTGCACTCCAAGTAGTTGGCGCGTGGACCGATCCTGAATCCGCCGGCGTCAGCACCAAGGGCTCAGCCAATTCATAAAAACCAGGGTGAACTCGCATCTGGATAGGCTGCTTTCCCCTCGCTATGGGATTGCTAATCACCTGCCTTGCCTGATGCAGACTCTCAGCCGGATGATCAGCTGTACTAGGATGGCTGTCATCACCATCAGGCGCGATATGCACCTCAATGTCCGCCCAAGCGTAGCAAGAGATTATAAATTATAAGGCGATTAAAGCTGACAGTTATTTGATTATGACTTTAGTGTTTTATTGTTCAGTATCGGGTCCCTATTGAATAGCCAGCTGGCAAGCTGGCGGGTAAAAAAAACCGCCCTTGCGAGGCAAGACCGGGTGTGGAAGATGTGAAGGAATGCGGATTAGCGCTTGCGACGGATCAGGCAACCTAAAGCTCCCAGACCAAGCAGGGCGGCCGATGAAGGCTCGGGGACTGCCTGCATTTCGACGTTGTCGATTATGAAACTATTCCCTACGGCAGCGGCTTCGCTATCGTTATTGACCTGGTAAACGAACTTGATACCAGTCTCATCGCCGCTGTTGAGCTGGTTAAAAAAAGCGGTCTTTTGGGTGTTATTTGAAACCGAATCTAAGCTGAAAGCAATGGTTTGAAATTCGCCAGTGCCAGAGACCGTTCCAAGGTTGATTCGATCGTTGTTTCCGCCGTTTCTAGGCTCAATACGGAAATCGACATTTAGTCCATTCGGCACATTGATATCGAAGCTACCAGTGATAGTATTGACGTCGTCAAGGGTTACAGCACCCGGCGTGATACCGGCGAGGCTGAGATCAAATTGGATTAGGCTGCTTCCGACCCCCCCTCCCACAAAAGTGATAGCTGAGTTCACGGTGAAGCCAACTCCGTTGGTTCCATCAACACCAATGGCAGGATAGGTAGTTGAGGCACTTTCGCTAGTATTCGCGAATGTGAAGAAGCCTCCATTATCTGAATCAAAATCGACTACACCGATCGAGATCGCAGCATTGGCAGAGCCAGTTGCTAGTCCGATCATCGCTACAGAAGTAAGTAGTCTAGTAAGTTTGTGTTTGTTTTTCATTGTATTTGTATGAAGTGTGTTTGTATGAAGTGTAAAAAATTCGTCTTCGTATCTGAAGTTAATTTTAATTGAGATGCTTTTATATCCAGTTTGACCATTCTGTGCAATAAAATTTTTATCCGCTCTAGGCTCTAATTTCTGACAGGGGTTCACGCATCCCTGATAACTATTTTGGATCCTTTTGGTGCATGCTATGTCATCGGTAGAGCGAATATTGTAAATCCATGCTCTAGTATTCGATACCTCTTGCTTCATGCCTACAAAGACAATCCATAGTGCTCACACAAAACTCTCATAAATCTTTAAACTAAAAACTCTACTCACGGCATTGATCATGCAACTTATCATTAGATATTCAGGTAGCAAATAGAGCCCACAAAGAGCTTCATGATCGGATGCAGAGCAGGTCTCACTACCGCATTTTCAGCTTATAAATAAGGTTGGGGCTGAAACAGTTTTACGGGAACTACTAGCAGAGCAGGTTCACCTAGTTCGTAATAATCGGTCAAGAGGTCTTCAAAGCAAATCTCTGTTAAATTGTCACACGTCAAGACTAACAAAGGCTCATCCGGGTTTTTAAGTAATGAATTAAAGAGCCCCCATGCATTGCCTTTACAACTGGTCTCCACGATTTAGAGGTAAGAAACTGACTATCCTATCGGTAAGAAGGAGGAACTGGCCCGATGCTTACTCCTTTGATAAATTCTATTTTGGTTTGCGACTGTCTCGCATCGTCTTTACCAGGTCTTCGTAAATGAGCATATTGCCAGTCGGGAAGCGGGTTCGGCATGAATTCTCGAAAGTCTACTTTGAGTTCAGCGTGCGATTGGTTCGGCCAGTCTTGAGATCGCGGATACTGTAATTCTAATTCCATACGCATTTTTCAGAAGTATGGTTACAAAGGTGAACTTCGTAGATGTGATTAATTTCTTAGAGACAAAACTTCAGGAGCGCAGATTCTTTTACCTGCATACTTTGAAGCGATTATTTTATGTAAATAGTGCATTGATGTTTACAAAAGAGGACTACAAAGGGGTGCTGGTTTTGATTCAAGATGCAGTAGATACAACCAAGATAGTAAAGTGGAAAGAAGCTACTGATGCTGGCATGCTTGGAAAGAATATGAGTATGAAAATAGCCGCATTAGTTGTAAACCGATGCGGCGTGAAATTTTAAGCTTGTGGTAAGATCTGTCTAGCGGCGGCGTAGTAGAACGAGTCCACCAAGGCCGATAAGGGTAACCGAAGACGGTTCTGGGACTGCAAATGTCAGGCTAAAGCTTTCGATGGTGCCGGTTACGCCTGGGTTGGAACGGGCTATGCCAACACTGTTGGTATTGCTCCAGATCCTGCTTGTAGATTTTCGGTAGCAAGAACCACGGTGTAGGAGATATCAGCGGCACGCTTCACTGACCAAGTCTTTGTCCAAGTGTTCGGATCTATGCCTGCCATTGTATCCAAGACAATTCGCATGTCGATTTCCGCGGTAATCGGTGTCAGCTGAGTGGTAATATTACCTCTATCTGTTCCACCGTCTATTCCTGATCCTAATCTATTCTCAGTGCTGCCGTCTGCATTGGAGTTAGAGGACGCCACCCAATTTGCTCCGCCTTTTTCTGGTGTGGTACCGTTGAGATCTGCGGAGGTACCGCTGAAGTCATCGTAATAGATGGTGGTCGCGGCTTGCTGGGAGGAGTAAGTC
Organism: Herpochondria borealis; assembly: GCA_032274145.1. NCBI lineage: Eukaryota > Rhodophyta > Florideophyceae > Ceramiales > Ceramiaceae > Herpochondria > Herpochondria borealis. The sequence continues at coordinate 16,790 of JAVCKV010082116.1, read as the reverse complement.
ACCAGAGTTACTAGAGCTGAGAATGTTGTGATTGTTTCATTGTCGTCTCTGAGTTTCTAGATTGTTTGACATTTGTAGGTGTTTATCGGTATTAATGCTGGATGAATGTTCTTCTTTCACTTCTTGGGGTCTGCGCAATCAGAGTTTCGGTTACCAATCATGGCGCAGCTCAGGATATCAATTTCGAGCATGTGGCAGGGCTGGTTAACGCAACGAAAGAAGAAACATTTTGGAAAAATAAGATCGATTGGCAGACGGATTTATGGAAAGCGAGACGGCTGGCAGCCAAGCAGAGGAAGCCTATTTTCATCTGGGAGATGGATGGTCATCCGATGGGGTGCACCTGAAATAATGGCGTCTTGAACCGTGAGTTCATCTTTTCAAATCCTAAAGTGATCAAGTGGCTTAATGATCACTGTATCGCTGTTGTGGGTGATAACTGGTATCGGCGTAGAGCTAAGGATGAGGCCTCTGTATGGTTTCGTTCGGTGGGTAAACAAGCGGGGAGAGGGAAAAATGGAAGTACTCAGCAAGGTTCTTACTTAGTCACCCCCAAAGGAAAGTTACTAGCATTTATCAATTCATCTGATCCGGATAGATTTCTAACTACGATGCTGAAAGGTACTGAAAAATGGAAGGGGCATAAACAGGAGAAAGTAAGAGTTCCTGACATGAAGAGTCCGGATTACAAAATTAATGTTCGCCCGATAAATCCGGCTAAAGACTTGGTGATAGCAGTGCAATCCAGAGCGCTTACTGAAACTAATGGTAAAGTGAAGAAATGGGATAGCAAAGGAAAGGAGGGGGCTGATGCGGCGCTTGGTCACTTGTGGATTCAGGAAAGTGAGTGGACAGGTTTTCTCAAGAAGGTAAGCCAGCTGAAAGTGGGAGAGAAGCTTCCTTTTCCAAAGCGTGTCACTACAAGAATAGCCAGATTCCATTTGGTCGATAACACCCGTGGTGAAGGACCTGCTTGGAAAAATGAGGAAGTTAAGATTGCTCAACTAGATCTTCTAAAAGTAGATAAAGGTTACGTTTTAACAGGTGTATTTAAACTAGAGACACGGGATAAATCACGCACCTACTCAGGGTTATTAAAAGGTTCTCTTGAGTTGGGTAGTAGAACTATAGCCCGTCCTGAGTTTTGGCGAATGACTGTCTATGGCAAGCATGCTGGCGAAGGGCCATACACCAGAAATGCAAGGCCTGGTGCACAGCCGTTGGCATTCACCTTTGAGTTTCTTAGTGATCCAAAGCCATTAGATCTTGTCCCGCCTCAGCACATGCGCTGGCAGAAGGGTTATTGGGAAGCGGAGAAAAACTGATTGTTTTTTATTTTAAGATGGATTATTTGGCATGTGTTGGGGATTTCCTTTCTCACAGAGTTTAAACTAGACAAGTGGTGAATTTGAAATAAAACATGATCAACTTATTTTACCAATTCGCATGAAAAATATCTTACTAACTCTCTCTGTTGTTGCCGCCGCTACTTTTATTACTGTTAGCTGTGGTAATAGTAATCCAACTTTAGGTGACCGAATCGCATCTGAAGGTAATGCTGTCGCTGATATTGGGAAGAACTGGCAGAAGGGGGAGGATATGATTAAAAGGGGTGAGAAAATGAAACGTAATGGTAAGAGAGGTATCGAAAAAGGTGAAGACTTGATCAAAAAAGGTCGTAGCACTAAAAAGAAAGCCGAAAGTGCTTACGAGTTGAAATCTGGAACTTAGAATTTCTCAGATACTTAAGAAATTAAAGTGTTTTCAAACGCTTATATTTCGTATTGTATCCCATTAACTATGACGATGAATAAAAAACAGAAGTTAAAGTTAATAGTAGCTGGTATTCTGATCATTCTACTCGGAACGTTTATGGCTATGAATACTGAAATTATAGAGGTCGATTTTCTTATCGGGAAAATCGAAATCAGACGCTCTATGATGATTGTTGTTACCTTTGTGATTGGTCTATTTGCAGGCTGGGCTTTGCGTTCGGCGTTTATTTCTAAGAAAAAGAATTAGTCTGCTCCTTAGGTGTAAAGGAGGTCTCAGTGTTTAGGGTCTCGTTTTATAGCGTGGTCCTGGGAGCTGTGTGATGATTTTTTTCATCTCCAAAGTGAGTAGTGCCGGAAGTAGCGCGGGCATTTTTAGCTGGGTGGCGGCGACTAATTGATCAATGGTGATTTCTTCTGCGCTAAGGTTTTGATAGATGAGAGTTTCGGTTTCTGTTAGATTACTGAGATCTGGTTTGCTTGACTCTGATGGTGCGCTTTGTGGAATGTCGATGAGGGGGAGGGCAGACATGTCGTCTAAGATGTCTTCTGCCATGGTGACAAGCGTCGCTCCCTCACGGATGAGGTGATTGCACCCCGCAGATGAGGGGCGGTCTATGGGGCCTGGAACGGCGTAGATGGGTTTGCCCATTTCGGTGGCGAGATTTGCAGTGATCATACTTCCGCTCCATTTGGGGCATTCGACTACTAGGGTGGCTTCTGACCATGCTGCGACGATGCGGTTTCTCATCGGGAAGGTTTTCTTATCTGGAGCCTGGTGGATGGGGAACTCAGAAACGATAGCTCCGTGGGAGGCGGCTATTTTCTCTGCAAGCGCCATATTTTCAGGGGGATAAATTTGGCCCAGTCCTGATCCTAGAACTGCGATGGTGCGGCCATTTTTACCAGCAGCGATGGCGCCTTCGTGAGAATAGGTGTCTATTCCGCGCGCCATTCCGGAGACGATGGTGAGCCCAGCAGATGCGAGCTGGAGTGCTAGCTTGCGGGCAGTTTCCCTGCCGTAGTTAGAAGTTTTTCGAGATCCGACTATAGAAATGGCGTGGTTATCTCGCGGCGAGAGCTTGCCCCAGATGTAGAGAGCGAGCGGTGGGTCATACATGTTGCGCAGCGGGGCAGGGTAGCTGTCGTCTTCCTCGGTTATGATGGTGAGGTCTCTGGCGTTGGCTTCGTTTAATTCCTTAGTTAGGTCGATGTGATCTTGCCAGCTGGTGATGATTTTAGCGGTCTCATTCCCTACACCGGATGCGCGGGTGAGGGTGTTCAGAGGTGCTTTTAGAATAGCTTCTGCTGAGCCTAGGAGTTGGAGAAGTTTGCGCACTCTCACTGGTCCTATTTTGGGGAGCATGTTTAGTGCGATAGTTGCTTCACGGTTAGTCATCAGGCTAGTATTAAGAGATATGAAAAATAAGCAAGTTTTGCGATGGTTCAGATAGGACCAGGGGAGTTTTCAAAAAATAGTTGCTAAATGAAGAGTCGTATGACAGTGTATATTTCATTTTGTATAAATCCTTTATTTTTAAAGGTATCATGGAAAAAAATAACTAGAACACAAAATAATATGACATATAAGAATACACTACTAATAGGAGCGGCTACTGCTGCTTTCGCAATGCCAGTAATGGCTGCAAACTCTGTGACAGATGGTGCAAGGGCACTAGCTAAAGGTACAGCTGACACAGGCAGAGGTCTTCTCGCAGCTCCTGGACAGATGATGAAAATGAACGACGGAACTCTTCCAAACCTAAGTGTTGGTGTTCAGGAATTCGGTCTTAGTGGAAACGTTGACTACGCAGATGATATCGCCTACAACCTTAATCTTTCATACGGTTACTTCTTCAAGGAGAACTGGCAGATCGGTTTCACTGCTGCTGTTCAAGGTGAAGATAGCGATGCTAACTTCGGACTAGGTCTCTTCACTGAGTATAACTTCGTAGGTGAAACTAAGTGGGTTCCTTTCGTTGGGTTTTCAGCTAGATGGGCACGCCTCGGTTCAGACGCACTTGATTCTGATTCTATCGCTCTTGGCGTAGATCTAGGTGTTAAGTACTTCCTTAGAGAGAATCTTGCGCTTTCATTCTCTATCGGTGCTGACTACGCGTTTGACGATGTATTTCCTGGTGGAGATGACTTCCAGCAGACAATCAAGATCGGAACACGTTTCTACTTCTAGGTTGATCGTTGACCTTTTATAGAAGGTTAATCTAAAAACTTCAAAGGCTGACCTCTTCATTGAGGTCAGTCTTTTTTTGTCGCCATACTAGGCGTTATCGTTTAGCTAATAGCTATGAATCATCCATTGATCAAAACGGAGAATATCCATAGAGGATACAGCATCGGTAAAAAACGTGTGGAAGTGCTGAAGGGGATAGATCTGGAGATTCAGCAAGGTGAAAAAGTCTTTCTTTGCGGGCCAAGTGGGGCAGGAAAGACGACATTAATGTACACGTTAGCAGGTCTAGAGCAGCCAGATAAAGGCAAGGTGATTATTGATGGTCAAGACCTCTATAAACTGAGTAAAAAATCACAGTCTGTTCTGCGTAATTCGCGAATGGCATACATTTTCCAGAACTACTATCTCTTGCCTGAACTGACGGCGGTAGAAAATGTGCTGATCCCGGCATTGATAGGTGGTAAGCATGATACGCAAGCGGCACTAGATGCGCTGAAGCGGGTTGGTCTAGATCATCGCTCAGACCATCTTCCTGCAGAACTCAGTGGTGGTGAACAACAGCGCGTGGCTATCGCTAGAGCGATAGTGAATAAGCCAGAAATTATCTTTGCTGATGAGCCTACCGGAAATTTAGATTCTAAGAATGGAGAAGAAGTCATGCGGTTGCTCCTAGAACTAGCAGATGAGGACGGCTCCACACTGGTGGTTGTGACTCATGATACTAGCCTGTCTAGATATGGAGACCGGACCATGATCGTCACTGATGGAGTGGTAGATGGATCTGATCAAGAAATGAAGGTTTGAAATAAATGTTATTTTAATCGGAATAATTTTAGCGTTACGTTACTCTAACTTTATACCATGAAAAATACACATAAACTAACACTACTAGCAGGCATCGCGTCTTGCTCTATGCTCGGGATGGTCTCGGCAGCGGATACCGTTGTTGTCTCACCTGATACTAATACTATTACTAAACCTGGAGTTAAGGCAGAAACTGTCTCACTTGTTCTTACAGGTCTTAAGTGAGGGGCGGGATGTCCGCCAAAGGTGCAGTCTGCACTTTTAAAATTAGATGGAGTAACAAAAGCTGATGTCACTAAAACTTCTGCGAAAGTAAAAATAGATAGAGCAAAGGTAACCGACGCGCAGCTCATCAAGGCGGTCAAAGACGCAGGTAAAGGATATGGAGCCACAGTGGCTGCTAAGCCTTAGACTAAGACATAATCGATAGAAATATCGATCATCGTTTTTTCATTTTGAAATCCTAGGAGACGGACTTGTCTTCTAGGATTTTACTTTACTTCTGGATACAGGATGTAGCTAATTGCGCATAAGATGGAAGCTGATCAAACAATGAAACCGATAGGGGCTCCACCAGAGACGCTGATCCTATCCGGGGTGCGTAGGGCCAAGAATACCAAGCTGAAATGGACCTGCTACGAAAAGGATAACTGTACTACTACGGAGCTTAATGGTCTTTCTGAGCTTCCAGAGATAGGAGAGCTGGATGAGACTAAACGCTATTGGTTAGATCTTGCCGGGCTTCATGACGGTCTTCTGGTCGGTGAAATTTGTGAGCATTTTGTTATCAATAAAATGGTAGGTGAGGATGTGATGAATACGCTCTCTCTGGCGAAGGTTGAAGAATTCGATGACTTTATCTACCTTTCCCAGAAAGTGCCATTTGAGGGGGAGAAAGGAGATCTTGAGGTGCACCAGATAAGTTTTGTGGTATTACAAAATGTGCTGATTAGCTTTACTGAGGTAGATAGTGATTTCTTCTCACCTATTTATAAGCGTATGAAGGTGCCTGGTAGCCGGATGTCTAAGAAAGGGTCAGATTATCTAGCGTGGGCGCTGATGGATCTTGGCATGGATCAGACTCTGAGCTATATTGGTCAGCTAGAAGTAGGATTAGAAAACGTGGAGTCGATGATCATCAATAGTAAGTCATTACCCGCTCTGCCTGATGTTCATATTGCCCGCAATGAGGTGACGATGCTCTATCGCACGATGCGGCCTTTTAAGGGAGTGGTGCAGCATCTGAATGTGATCAATAATCCATTGATCAAGAAATCTACGAAGGTGTTTTTTAATGACCTGTTAGATCATGTTGGATTCGCGATAGAGTCCACTGAGTTTCTGCGTGAGCAGGGGAGTAGCTTGCGTGAACTTTATTATACTACGACTAGTCACCGGATGAATGAAGTGATGAAGCTGCTGGCCATCGTGTCTGCTATCTTTATGCCGCTGTCGTTTTTGGCGGGTATGTATGGGATGAACTTTGTGAACATTCCTGAGCTTGGAAATGAGAATGGTTATTATATCCTGTTAGGTGTGTTTGCTGTGTTAGCGACTAGCTTGATCCTTATTTTCAAGAGACGTGGCTGGTTTTAATCTGTAGTTGGCACTTTCTCTCCGGTGGGGAATGCTGCGTCGATTGAGCGGATATGGATGTCTTGCTGTGGGAATGAAATTTCTATTCCAGCTTCTCGGAATGCGTTATCAATGGCGAAGTGCATCTCACTTTGCACAGGCATGAGGTCATCGACAGACGAGATGTAGACTCTCAAAATGAAGTCGAGCGAGCTTGCTCCGAAGGCGCTGAAGATGACGTCTGGCTTAGGTTCCTTGAGCGAGCGTTTGTTATCTTGGGCGCATTCTAGCATGATGGATTTGGCTAGCTGTGTGTCACTTCCGTAGGCTATGCCGACTGGGACTTCTGCGCGGATGACATTGTCGCTGAGTGTCCAGTTTACTAGTTGGCCGGTGATGAATTCTTTATTAGGCACGATGAGTTCACGGTTATTAAATTGTAGGATAGTAGTAGCACGCATTTGGATTTTGCTCACCTTGCCGTTGATTTCTCCAACGGTGATAAGGTCACCAATTCTGATGGGTCGCTCGAAGAGTAGGATGAGACCAGCTACGAAGTTTGCGAATATTTCCTGAAGTCCGAAACCTATGCCGAGCGTGATGGCGGCGGCTAGCCATTGGATTTTATTCCACGTGACCCCAATGGAACCAAATGCCCAGATGATGCCGACGATGATGATGATGTAGCGCAGAGCGGTGGTGATGGTGAATGCGGTGCCGTGCTTGAGGCTGAAGTGATTTAAAACTGTGATCTGGAGTAGGGATGGAATATTTACTGCTGCTAGATAGGTGAAAAATGAGACGATGATAGTGATGAGCAAATCTTGTAGTGTGATGTGCGTGGTATTGGATACTGCTATGTCAGATGATTTATCTGATGCACCGCTGAGGGCACTGAGGGGGGTGAGACCTGCGGATTTAGAGTCTCCAGAGGATTCTGGTGAGGTTGTTTCCCAAAGCTCGACTGTGTCTAAGACGGATAGTGCAGGTAATGTATTGGACCAAATGGTAATGAGACTAAAAACTAAGATCACGCTGGCCGCTAAGCGTATGAGCTTAGTGCTCTGCTCACTTACCTTGGTCACCGTTTCTTGGATCTCTTGCTTTTTCTCTTCTTCTGTTAGAGCTGATTCAGGATCAGCGAGAGCTGTCTTGCGGGCGTTCATGAGAGCTCTTCTTCTGGTCACTAGGAGCCAGCGTTTTAGGAGAGCGGAAACGAAGATGACTAGCAGAGTTATACCTATAGTGTAAGTAAGCTGACTCATCAGCGTGAGCATAGAAATGAAATATCCGCTGGCTGCAACGATGACCAGCATGAGTGGGAAAATGACGAACGTGAAGTAGGCTAGATAACTTAAGAAGCCTGGGTTTTTCTTGCCGCTCAACATGCGCTTCTTAGGCAGTAGGATGTAGTGCATCGCTGCCGCCATGATGATCAGGCTGAGCATGTTGAATAGTCGTCCTTGAGTAAGCTCAGCGTTGACTTTGGTCAGTGATATAGCTGTAGCTGCTACTATAGGAAGAATGATAAATAGTGACTGAATTACTTTTCTGAACATTCTGAGGTGGCCGATGGTAACCATCTTGTTTGCCTCAAATAAGCCGTTTGGTTTACACAGTCTGCGGGTTAGTCCTAAAACAGCGCAGATGATACTTGCGACATAAAGTCCCGTCTGGAGAGGGAACCCAAATGGTGTTCTCCAGGCTAGAAAAGCAAGCAGCGAGGGGAGGGGTGACGTGATTAGGATATCACATATCAAGGTGGTCAGTGTGGGCATATAGCTCTGACAGTTTCCACGTTCAGCCGCCTTATTTGCTTTGTTTTTCCATTGGCGAAGTTTTTTTCTGAATAAAACTAATCCGACTGATAATGCGAATATGAGCGCCCAAAGGAATGGTGAGTTAATTGCGTCGTTCTTTAGTGCGTTGAAAAGCTCGGTGAGTCCATCGATACCATAGAGAGATTTGAGGCTACTAGCCTCGTCGATAAAGCTCTGTTTGCCGATGGTTGGATGGCTCACTATCCAGAGTAGTCTTTTATCGATGTATGTTGAGTAGATCTGCGAGCTCTGATGAGTTTTTTGGAGTAATGCAATGAGCTCCCTGTATTCAGTTGAGAGAGTTTCTCTCTCACTGATGACTATTTTATGTAGTTTCTTGGTAGAGGAGATTAGATTGTCGAATTCTTTTTTAGTTAGCTCGCTTTTTTGTGCATCAGTGAGAGAGCTTTCATAGAGGTCTGGTGGGTATGCTAAGATGGCCTCGTGATGCTCACGCTCTTTCAGTAGAGCTAGTTCATTTTGGGTTGAGTCTTTGACGATAGTAGTAAGTCTGTGTTTGATGTATTTTTCTGTAGGTAGCTCACTTCTCTGTTTCCTAAGTAAAGTGCCAGTTTCTTGACCTATCGAGATATTAGCCTTCTCTAACAGATCTATTCTGTCTTTAGCATACTTCTGCTGTTCCTCTATGAGATGGAACGTCTGCTTTAGCTCCGATAACTCCTTACTAGTGTTTTTGAGTTCGGAGTGGATGCTATCTGAAGAAAGAAGATTGCTAGAAAGAGTAATAGCATTTTCAGCTATCTCTTTAGCGCGTGAACCATCTGTAAGCTTAGCAGCGAGGCCTTGGCTGCTAGCTTTGATGCTGGCAGCAGTGTCTTTGTTAGCATCGATGAGCTTTACATTCCATGCTGTGAAGAGCTTTTCTATTTCTTTGTCGTTTTTAGAGAGGATGAGAAGATTGGTTTTAAGAATAGGGATTTTTCTCTCTAAATTGATTTGCTCTAGATTAAGTTTTTTGAGTTTACTCTCCAGTTTAGCGATTATTTCTTTTTTTGTATAGATGCTGACCTCATCGGTCGGATCCGGGGCCGCTCTTAGCACTGTGAGATCAGACTGCGTTTTGTTGATTTCATCTGGGATCAGTTTCTGCCGGTTCTCTGCGGCGAGGAGTAGCTTTTTATTCGTATCGATTAGATTTTCTAAAGCCTCCTTGCGCTGCTTAATTTCTGAGACTCTATCAGTTATCTGTGCTAACGTTGGAGATTTTATTTCAGCGCTTACCTCTTTGAGATCCTTAGGCTTGAGTATATTATCCTCTTGGTTAGTTAGTGTCTTATTTGAGTTTGTGAGCCTCTTGTTTTCATCTTCTAGTGAATTTAGCTCTTTACGGTGCTGGAGTAGTTTAGCCCATTTTTCTTTTTTATCGGTTTCCGTATCAGGGAAAGAATCTATTTTCTTCGCAATGTCCTCTTCTTTTATAGGAGCCTTAGCATAGATAGGGGAAAGCTGAGTCAGAATGGAGCAGAGAAAAACTGTAAACAGAAAGCGCATAACTACTTAGTAAGACTGGAGAAACTAAGAGGCAATCACTAATCTCTGAGCAGATCACAAAAAAACTGGAGTGCTGTGACTAGTGAATGATTAAATTTGTGTTTTGATGGGCTACTCGCTATTGTTAGCTGAAATGAAAATTCCCGTTATTAAAGGTGTCATTCGTCGGCGAGTATTGCTGAATTACAGGATTGATCCTGATGTAGTTAGAGAGATTTTGCCTGAGCATTCACCATTTAAAATCAAGCTTATAGATGGCTATGCTATTGCTGGGATTTGTTTGATCCGTCTAGAGGATATCCGTCCCAAGGGGTTGCCAAGGTTGATGGGGATATCCAGTGAAAATTCAGCACATAGGATAGCGGTAGAGTGGGATAATAATGATGGAGAAAGCTGTGAGGGTGTGTTTGTTCCTCGCCGTGATACTGACTCACTAATGAACTCCCTTGCCGGTGGACGGATATTTCCTGGTGTTCATCATTACTCAGGTTTCTCTGTGGAAGATAAAGACGGTGAAATATCGATGGAGGTAAACGCAAAGGACTTTGATAGTTCATTAGTGGCTTTTGAGGCCAGTGAGACGGATGTTTTTCCTGATTCATCCGTGTTTAAGTCGCTGGAGGTATCGTCAGCGTTTTTCGAAGCAGGATGTGTTGGATATTCATCTCGTCCAGGTTCTAATAAGCTAGATGGTCTCACTCTCAAGACTCTGAGGTGGGAGGTGTCGTCTCTAACGGTTTCTAATCTGGGATCAGCTTACTTTGATGACCGCTCTATTTTTCCTGCTGGTAGTATCGAATTCGATCATGCGCTTCTCATGCGTAACATCCCGCATGAATGGCATTCTGAGCCTCAAATTAATTTAGAAAAATGACGCGCCGAAAAGATAAGCAGATAAACAGAGTGGAAGCAGTGTTTCGGCGAGACAGGATTAAGAAATTGATCGAACTTGGCTGGATAGAGAGTGAGGGTGAAATGCCTAGTGATGGTATTCCAGTGGACCCAGATTTGGTGAACTTAGGTGGCTCGTATTATCGGCCGATCTGTTATCAGGATCAACCATTTACTTGTGAGGGCTGCAAATTGGATGGGGTATGGAAGGCTGAAGACCAACGGTGGTATTTTGAGTCCACTGGAGCGCCTTATTATCAGAGGGCGATTAGTTGCCGTAAATGTAGGATTCTGGAAAAAGAAAGGAAGTCCAATGCGAGACGAGAAGCTGGGCATGAGCCTACGGACTGATAGTCAGATACGTACAAAAAAGAAGCTCTGTCTTTCGACAGAGCTTCCTATATTCGCATTTTAAAATGCTAGTAAAGTGTGTTTACTACTTAAGCGCAACCTTAGCACCTGCGTCTTCGAGAGCTTTCTTAGCCTCTTCTGCAGCCTCTTTAGGTAGACCTTCAACAACGTTGACAGGTGCACTCTCAACGAGCTTCTTAGCGTCAGCAAGTCCGAGACCTGATGCAACTCCACGCACTGCCTTAATAACAGCGATTTTGTTTCCACCAGCTTCTTCGAGAACGACGTCAAATTCAGTCTTCTCTTCAGCATCTTCAGTGGCTCCAGGGCCAGCAACAGCTACAGCAGCAGCGGCAGATACGCCCCATGCTTCTTCAAGGTTCTTCACGAGCTCAGCGGCTTCGATGATTGTTAGTTTGCCGAGTTCCTCAGCGATTTTAGCTAGATCAGCCATAATATATTATTTTCTATTTGTTTTGTGTTTAGGTTTCGTCGCACCCAGGGCATCTGGGCTATTTCAGAGTTTCAGCCGAATTTCCGACGAGGAGCCAATGTTGGTTATCAGGCTGCAAGAGTTACCTCAAGCAGCCATCTTATCAGATTTGTTTCTATTCTTCTTCGTCTGAAGATGCGCCGGTGTTCCCGTGCTTCTCGTTGAGCGCACGTAGGATGCTTGTTCCTGGCTCGTTGATGACAGAGAGTAGCTTGGCGAGTAGTTCGTCGCGTGATGGAAGTGATGCAAGAACGTTGATTTTCTCTTCGTCGATGACTTCACCGTCTAGGATGCCGATCTTTAGCTTTACGCTAGCAGCTTTCTTAGTGAAGTTCTTCACTGCTTTAGCGGCAGCTGTTACTTCGCCTTCGCCTGTAACGAATGCTGTTTGACCAACAAGCTCAGAGCTGATGTCTGGAAGACCTGCCTCTGAGAGGGCTGCTCTCATGTATGTGTTCTTAGCAACGTGGCACTCGGAACCGCCTTCGCGGAGTTCGTCGCGGAGCTCAGAGAACTGAGATACTGTGACGCCGGTGTAGTCCATTACTAGGACGTATGGTGAGCCGTTTACTCTCTCGAGTAGCTCGTCGATGATGATTTTCTTATCAGGATTCATAGTGATTTCCTTTCGTAAATTGGTTAAAAATTAGAGTGCGAAGAGTGATGCCTCAAGCTTGATGCCTGGGTTCATGCAAGACGCGATAGTTACAGTCTGGATGTAGTTACCTTTAGCTGATGCTGGCTTAGCTTTTACCACTGCGTCGAGAAGAGCAGTTGCGTTTTCGATGAGCTTTGCTTCGTCGAATGATGCTTTGCCTACGCCTGCTGCGATAACGCCGTTTTTGTCAACTTTGTAGTTGATGCTACCTGCTTTAACCTTGTCGATAGCTGCTGCTACATCGTCTGTAACTGTGCCGGTCTTAGGGTTAGGCATGAGGCCACGAGGTCCGAGAACACGAGCGATCTTACGAACTTCAGTCATTGCGTCTGGAGTTGCGATAGCTACGTCGAAGTCGGTGTAACCGTCTTGGACTTTCTTAATGAGGTCAGCGAGACCTACTTCTGTAGCGCCTGCTGCTTCTGCTGCCTTAGCTGCATCACCACTTGCGAAGACGATGACTTTCACGTCTTTACCAGTTCCATGTGGGAGTGACACTGAGCCACGAACCATTTGGTCTGATTTACGTGGGTCGATGCCCATGTTGAATGATAGTGTGACTGTTGGGTCAAACTTTGGTGCTGGGAACTTCTTGAGAGTTCCGACAGCGTCTTCCATGCTGTATGTCTTAGTGCGGTCCACTAGTTCAGCGGCCTTCTGGTAGCGCTTACTGCGCTTTCTGTTGGTTGCCATGTTATTGTTTAGTTATTTGTAGCAGTCATGCGAGTCGCTCATGGCCTAGAAAGGTAGGCGACTCTCCTGCTGTGTTATGTTTTCTGACAATTGTTGCCAGCTCGGAGGGCGGTGTTAATGGGGAAATGGCTATGGGTCAAGGATTTTCGAGGAAGTTGGCGAGTTTTTAGGGAGTTGTGCTTTATTTGTCTATGAATTCAGTCATGAACAGGAGGGAAAAGGCACTTGCTCTTTGTGCTAGAGCTTTTTATAATAAATATCTTATGCTCATAGTTTCCAAAGTCATGAACACCGCTGCATTATCTAGAAGTTTAGCTAAGCTTAGAGTGCTAAGTCATTCAAAAAAAGAAAGAGGTCTAGTAGCTCGTATAGCATTAGCTTTTTTTATTCTAGCCCTAGGGGGAGTTGCCAATGCAGTCGGAAAACCAAACATCATTTTCATCATGGCAGACGATCTTGGTTATGGAGACATTGGTTGCTTCGGGAGCAAGTCTATCAAAACGCCGCATCTTGATGCGCTTGCGGAAAGCGGCGTGAAATGCACGGATTTCCATTCCAACGGAGCGGTTTGTTCCCCGACTAGAGCGGCCTTGATGACGGGGCGCTACCAGCAGCGAAGTGGGATCACCGGCGTCGTGACGGCAGCTAAGCACAGGGAAACTGGGTTAGCTCTCGAGGAGGCTACTTTTGCTGAATTATTAAAAGCCGAAGGGTATCGGACGGCTTTATTCGGTAAATGGCATTTGGGGTATCCGGCTAAGTTTAACCCTATTCACCATGGTTTTGATGAATTCACTGGTTTTGTTTCTGGTAATGTTGATTACCAGAACAAGATAGATCAAGAGGGGGGTGCGGATTGGTGGCATCAAGGTCAGTTGAAGGGTGAAGCAGGTTACGTGACTGATCTTATTTCAGATAAGGGAGTAGAATTTATAAAGAAAAACTATGAGAAACCGTTCTGCCTGATGTTAGCCCACGGAGCTCCGCACTACCCAATTCAAGGGCGGAATACACCTGGTTTTAGAGTGGTTGGGAAAAAACAGGCGAAGCATAAGGTGGCAGACAGAAAGAAAGTTTATGCCGAAATGATAGAGGTGATGGATGAAGGAATAGGGAAGCTGGTGGCAACCCTAGATGATCTGAAAATCCGTAAAAAACCCCTCATTATATTTTGTTCGGATAATGGGCCCGCTACTGGCGGATCCTCCGGCGGATTACGTGGTAGCAAGGGTATGATCTATGAGGGTGGACACCGTGTGCCTGCTATTTTCAATTGGCTAGGAAGTTTGAATCCAGATGTATCTGAGGCAACGATCGTGACTATGGATCTCCTTCCAACTTTTCTCACTATGGCGGGAGGTATGCAAGCAGTTGGTCAATCTTTTGATGGGCGTGATATTATGCCTTTTCTGAAAGGTGATGAGTTGAAGAGGGAGCCGGTATTCTGGGGAATTAAAAATCAAGTAGCGGTTAGGAAGGGTTCTTGGAAATTGATCCTTGGGCCGAATAATAAAGTCGCGCTCTATAATCTTGCGAAAGACCTGGCTGAGAAGAAGAACGTTTCTGCAGCTAATCCGGGAGTAGCGAAACGTCTCCGTGATCTCGCCGAAAAGTGGCGAGCTGAGATGGAGGTAATACCGAAAAAATCTTAGTATACGCGATTCCCCAACTTGTTGCGATTCATGTCTCACTTGGGGTAGTTAAAAAGCTTATCCAGCAAAGAAAGAAATTAAGTCATGTTCGTTCATTACATCATCGTTGCGGCAATAAACCTAAAATGACTCCTAGGCATAAATGGCAACTCCAAGAAATGCTCATAGAAAAATCAGATTTAACTTTAGAAGAACTGAAGGTTAAATTGAACTTAGACTGCTACATTCAGGCGATTCATTACGCTCTGGCTAGCATGGGTATGTAATATAAAAAAGACTCTCAGAGCCTCTGAGGAAGACAGAGAAGACATCAAAATAAAATGCTTTTTTTGAATAAAGACCAAATAAAACTTGATTTTTCTAAGTTAGTTTATCATTGATAAATTAGGAGCTTAAACAAATATGACAAGACTTTATGAGCGTTGTCAAAAAAGCAGCAGTTTGCATGCATCGGCTCCGAATTGCAGGTGGAGTAGCACAACTGTGATGTGTTTCATAAGTTTTTATGGATAAGAGGGTTAATTGTTATTAGTGGCGCTGCAACAGGTGGGGTTTTCTATATTTATGCGAGAGGTTTTTTATTAGAAACTCTCAATCCTGACGATGTGGTTATCATGGATAACCTTAGTTCGCATAAGAATAAAGGTGTTCTAGAGTTGATAGAGAGTGTCGGAGCCAGGGTGGATTTTTTACCAGCCTGTTCTCCTGACATCAGCCCCATAGAGCTGATGTGGGGTAAAGTGAACCGCATCCTTCGAAAAATAGAAGCAAGGGCACCGGAAGATCTAATCAAAGCAATAGGAGTAGCTTTGAATAAAGTAACACACTCGGATGCGATAGGGGGGGGCAATCATTGTGGGTAAAGTATTATTAAAATGTACTATGGTGGCTAAAAAAAACGCGTCTTTTTCCCATGTCTATATCGCCGCGGAATAGGGCGGGGGGTATCTGTCGATGTAGTTAGGTGGTGATAAATGTTTTTTAGCGGAGTTGTTTAGTGTATTTAACGGCGTGATAAAGCGTGCTTTCAAGAAGGGCTCTAATGATGATCTGCATAGTAGGCGTTGGTTTGATCTGCTCTGGTGGGACTGCTGAATTAACCGATGGTGTGTATTCTTATGATAATGAGCAGAGTCTAGGCTTTATATTAGCTTGAATTTTCGACTTGCCATGAAGTGTTATGGGCTACTTTGCTTCAGATTCGGTGGTATTTGATTCCGGCGAGATTGGTATAGCGTGTAAAGTAGTGTTCTTTGATTCTATGGTTGGGTTCTCTGGAGTGTTCTGTTTAGATCGGATAATTTTTTTTATGAGAAGTTTTTCATTATCAGCTTTCAGGTTAAGTCTGGCTAATTTGCCTATGCGCAGTTCAAAATCTGAAAGAGTGTTGATTTTTTTACTGTCGGTATCATTTCTGTTGAGTCTTGGGTCAAGCAGAATAATATCCTTATTGTTAGCTAGAGATTCAGCGGGAAACCAGTAAAAGAGGTAGTCGTTGAAGGTGATTAGATAATTGTTATTATCTAAAGAGGTCACCTGAAAATCCATGTTTGGGTCGAAAAGTAATTTTAATGATGATTTAGCGGCTGCTTTGGGTCGCTTTAACGGTTCTCTAAGTAATACGCATGATCCATGTTCAAAAATTGCGAATGATATGTGTTCGGTGATCATTTTGGAGCATTTGCTTTCTATGAATGGAGTGTAATTACTAAATCTTTGGATGCTCTGAATGCCTTGTTTTTTATTTTGGGATTTCGTGATTATATTAGTATCTGGATTTGTAGCCTCTTTATGTTGAGTGTGATTTACCCGAAAGTGTAGTATTACTGCTAATATGCCGACAATTGACATTACAAATAAAGTTATCCATGAGGTTGGTCGGGGGTTTAGATCGTAGTCGGAATGTTCAATTTTAGGTTGTTCTTTATTAACTTGGGGTACTGAATCGATCGACGTAAAACTTGTGATAAGTTGGTTCTTTTTTAAATCTATAAGTTTAGTTTGATTTGTATTATTTTCGTTATTTACATTTTTTGAATTTAGATTTAGCACATTTTTAATATTAGTTAAGAACAATCTAACAGTTAGGGGGTTTGTTATCAAGATTAAATGTAGTATGATGATTTTTCATGAGATTTTTCAATGTGGGTTTAGCTCTATAAAAGGCTGAGGCTAGTCCATATGGTATATTTTTTTACCATTTTCTAAACTTGGATTTTTTTGATAATTTAAACGGGATTGAGCAGTTCATGGGTAGTTGTTGCTGTTTTGATTTAAAATCGACGATTTACCTTGTGATTATTCGTAACTATTCAGGTCTAAAAAAAATCAAAAATAAAGCTTGTACTTTTTTGAACACATGCTTCACTATCATCTGT
>JAVCKV010082005.1:0-21212 GCA_032274145.1 Herpochondria borealis | reverse complement strand
TACAGAGTAGGGAAATTGATAGGTTCAAGTTACCTCACCACTGAACTAAACGCTATAATTCAAAAATAGTTAATCCATTATAACTGATTAAATGGTATTAGGCCGTAGCCATGCGCACTTCTTATAATTTGTCTGTCTTTTTATTTGTTAAGCTTTTCTGCCAGAGGCTTTGCTTCCAGGTGGAATCAGCGCGATGTTTTTGGCGCGGATGCGAACATAGCGACTTCGTACTGCTAGGAATTTGCTTTTTGGGTGAGGTGATCGAAGGGGCTTTCATGGGGTGATAAGGGGGTTAGACCAGTGAAAATTTATGAGTAAACAATCAGGTTCATCCATCAAGAGAAGCGGCTATTTGACTCCGACAGCGTTCAAGATACGATCTTGAACTCCTTGTGATTTCCAAGTTTTCGTTCCTCTCTTGTGCATTAAAATAAGCTCGTCTGGCTCGAGGACATATTCAACTTCGTTTGTAAATGGGGAGGAGGTTGATTTGATCAGTCGTGTCAACGTCCGGTTTTTGGGACACTAATGTAGCCAGAAAGTCCGCTTCAGACTCCTTTATGTCATGCTTGACAAAATCCAAGCCGAAAAGAACAGCAGTAGAAGAGGATAGTGGAACTGGAGCCTCTGGTTTCCCGCAGCTTGCTACCAAGAATGATAGTATCAAAAGAAGAAGAGCACCGAAGCTAATCTTGAATACGTCGTGAGTCTTTATATTTTTCATAAGTAGTGTGATTATCGTTATTAATTTCTTAGGTCTCCGATTACTTTGATCGTCTTTCCTCTTTAGGCTTGTGGGTCTCTGTATCTTTGGCTGGTTCATCAAGCGCTTTTCGAAAGGCTGGCAGGTTAACTGTGTAAAATGTGCCATCACAAAAGTTACCGCCGAAAACGACGTAGGATCTTGAGGCTAATTCATCGTTGAGTTGGATGTTGGCAATGCCGTTTTTCTCAAATCTAATAGGGATGACCATTTCTATATCTTTCTTGTTAGCCTTGGAATCTGGCCAATAGACATCATAGCGGAAGTTTGTATTCTTTTTTCTCCGAGGCTTTTCACAAACCACGAGCCACCCATCAAAGCCAAAGGAAGTGCCATTGACGCTAGTTAGAGTCTTCTTAGGTAGAGTCAAGAGCAACTTGCCATCCTTCAGTTTTTTGAGCTTAAGCTTGGTGTGGTAGCCTTCGACTTTGTCAGAAGGTGTTATCTCCACAAAAATATCTATGATGGCGAAGAGTGGATTTGGTATAGCAAGCAGGGTGAGTAGTACGATTGTGGAAGTAATTTTCATATTAGCCATTGGCTTAAGTATTTCTATTGGTGACATTTTTTTTAGCAAAACTTCCAGATCCTTCGCTTAACCTCGCTTAGGTCCTCCAGCAGCCGTGATATTGCCGATCGCTGAAAGAAGAAGCGCGTGAAGTTCCGGGGAGTATCGACACCCCAAAAGCGGCATCGAAACCCGATGCTAGCATTTGCAAAGATTTTCTACGATTGATCATTATGTTATAAGAATTTAATGTTGTATGCCAACCAGCACAATAATTAGACCGCATATTTTATAGTTTCAGCTTTGAAGTATGATGTGACCCGTGTTGGGTTATCACACAACATTTTCATCGTATCTTCCACTGTGGCTCGGCACTTTCCTTTTGTTCTTCTTTCAGGTCGTTTGGCTAGCTCAGTTTTTAAATCGCAGTTTAAATATTCGTCAGGGTTTAAGTCAGGGCTGTAACTTGGTAGGTAATGAAGCTCGATATGACTCTTGTGCATTCTTAGCCAACGTTTGATCTTCTTTGCGTGATGAACTCTTAGGTTATCGACGATAACGTAAACCTTTTTCCCTCGGGAACCCTGTATAAGACCTTTCAAAAACCTATGGAACGTCTGGTAAGTAAAACTACTTTCATAGCACATGAACTGTAACTTTCCTTGGTTTGTCACAGAGCTAATCATGTTCACTTTTTCATAGCTAGGGTTATGCATCCTAATTGGCATTTTCCCTCTAGGAGCATAACCTCGACCTCTGTGATCGTGACTTTTTATTCCCACTTCATCACACCAGTGGATCTCAGCTTGCTCTTGTGCTGCCTTCTTTTTTATCTCAGGGTATTGTTTTTCTAACCATACCTTCACCTTCTTGTCATCTCTTTGGTAAGCTCTCTTTATGGGCCGTTGCGCAGTCAATCCCCAGCGCTTTAGGTAACGACCTACTTGCCTAAGATCCAGAGCCTTCCCAGTCCTCTCCGTGATGAGCAAACCGACTGCTTCTCTAGTCCACAGAGCAAAGTTGAGCTTGAATTGTTCTGGCACTTTATCGATTATTAGCTTCATGACTGTTTTTTGCTCCTCAGGTGAGAGCTGTAGCGTTGACCCTATTTTGGGACCTCTTTTAAAAGGCTTTAAAGACTTTAGTCCTTCTCCCTTGAATTTAATAATCCATTTACCAACCGTAGTTCGGTCGACTTCAAGTAACTTGGCTATGGAAACATTTGTTTCGCCATTTTGATGCAATTTCACAGCCTGTCTCCGAATCTCAAACTGTGTTTCAGGTGATAGTTTTCGTGCGTCTCTACTCATAGTAATATATGAGCGAAACTAAATCTGTTAGTCATCTAAATATTGTGCGGGTTAATACATGCACATTCAACAATCCTAATACCTTTACTGGTGGTCTAACCATTGATTCTTATGGACGCCACACTATAGCGCTAAATGCCGCTATAGCCGCTGGAGCAGGTGATGTTACTCTGATTAAATCAACAACATCTAGCCAAAGCGGCGTGCTAAAATTAGGAGCAAATGATGTATTTGCAACATCCGCTACACTTAGACTCAATGGTAAAGGGTGGAGCAACATCAATAACTTTGAATATCGTAATCGAACCACTGTCTTAGACATGAATAACTTTAATGCGACAGTTGCCAAATTATACATTAATGGCCTAGAGCAGCCTGCAGGGACATACTCTGGTGTGAACAGTTCAGGACAAGATGATTCACAGGATTGGATTGATGGATCAGGCGTTCTCACTGTTACAGGAGTGATCAATAATTTTGCGCAGTGGGTGATAGATAACCCAGCAATAGGATCTCAGAATAGCTTTTCAAGTGATCCTGACAACGATGGGTTGACTAATGGTATCGAGGCATACCTAGGCTCAGATCCTACGAAGACTTCGAGTGGTTTGCTCATGTTGCAGAAATCAGCAAACCAGTTTACTTTTTCTCACCCCATCAACGCTAATCAAATCATCGATATTGCTGCTGAGTATGAATGGTCATCAGGCCTGAATAATTATCATCAAAATGGAGTAGATAATGGAAGTGGGACAAGCGCGGTATCTACCCAATCGACCGCTGTTAATGGAGTTGTAACCGTTTCCGCTACATTTACAGGCGCTATTCCTAATGAAGTATTTTTTAGACTGAAAGTTACACAACTTACTCCTTGATGTAAAAAAATTGTGTAACATAGAAATCCTACGAACTCACAAGAAGAAACTCAAGGACTGGATAAATCTTAGATGATGAAGGAAGTGCTTTTCGCTTTGCCCAGCGAGTAGTACTGAGGCATGAAATTTTCTATCCTAGTCTTGCTAAGTAACTAGAGTGTGCCAAGATAGATTCATTATGTGGACTACTGCAAAAGAATTTGAAGACATTAAGTATGAAACTGCTGATGAGGGGCAGATCGCTAAGATTACGATTAACCGCCCAGAGGTGAGGAATGCATTCCGCCCGCAGACAGTGAAGGAGATGCTCCAAGCTTTAGATCTAGCTCATGAAGACCCGAAGGTGGGCGTGATTATTCTAACAGGTGAAGGGGAGAAGGCCTTCTGCTCAGGTGGTGATCAGAAGGTGCGTGGGCATGCAGGTTACATTGGTGAAGATGGCGTGCCGCGTCTTAATATTCTGGATGTGCAGCGTAAAATTAGAACACTGCCAAAGCCAATTGTGGCGATGGTTGCTGGTTATGCAATCGGTGGCGGGCATGTGCTGCATGTGGTTTGTGATTTGTCGATAGCTGCCGATAATGCAATTTTTGGGCAGACTGGGCCTAAGGTTGGAAGCTTTGATGGGGGGCTAGGATCTAGCTATCTTTCGCGTATTGTGGGGCAGAAGAAGGCTCGTGAGATCTGGTATCTTTGCCGCCAATATAATGCCCAAGAAGCTCTTGATATGGGGCTGGTAAATACTGTAGTACCTTATGCGCAAATGGAGAACGAGACTGTGCAGTGGTGTCGCGAGATGCTTCAGCATTCGCCGATGGCTCTCCGCTGCTTGAAGGCTGCGCATAATGCAGATTGTGATGGGCAGATGGGGTTGTTAGACATGGCTGGGAATTCTACTTTATTGTATTATATGAGTGAAGAGGCGAAAGAGGGAAAAAATGCTTTTGTAGATAAACGTAAGCCAGACTTTAGTAAGTTCCCTAGGGTGCCCTAGATTGGAGTTTTGATTTCGACCTGCGGTGTTTACCTCAAATTTGTATAAAATAAATAAATTTTTTATTGATGAAAGTTGAATTTCTTAGGAAGGCTCAGGTTTTCACTCAGATACTAATTATCTTGAGTCTACTGGCATTTGCTGTTGAAACTATTCCTACTATCGATTCTAAACTTCGCAATTTTTTAGAATGGTTTGAAATTTTCACAGTAGGAGTTTTTACTTTAGAATATATCGCTCGTATTTATATTTCCCGTCCTCGGGCTAAGTATATTTTTTCTTTTTTCGGAATCGTTGATTTAATTTCTATTTTACCATTCTATTTATCTGGTTTAGATCTGCGTACTGTCAGAGCAATAAGGCTTTTAAGATTATTTAGGCTATTAAAGCTAGCGAGATACAGTTCAGCAATGAGGAGGTACCATAGAGCTTTTGTGATAGCCAAAGAAGAGTTGGTGCTCTTTGGCGCTGCGGCTTTGATTGTTCTATTTCTTTCGTCAGTAGGGATTTATTATTTTGAAAATCGAGTACAGCCAGAGACTTTTAGTTCCGTTTTTTCTAGTATGTGGTGGGCTATGTCTACGCTGACTACGGTGGGTTATGGGGATATTTATCCTATTACCGTTGGTGGGAGAATTTTTACTTTTTTTGTTCTTGCTGTTGGCTTAGGTGTTGTTGCTGTTCCTACTGGTCTCATTGCATCTGCTTTATCTAGAGCTAGAGATGAAGAATCTGAAAAGTAGTGAAATGATAAGGAGTTTCATCTTTACTCATTCGTGGAGAGTGGGCATTGTCTGGGTTCATGGCAGGTGTTATAACATGGAGAAAATGGATGATGGTGAAGGTGGTGATTCTGTTAGGAATTACTGGCCATGGGCTTGCTCAGAATCTAGAGGGTAATGTGCGAGAGGATGGTACGCGTGTTGATGACTTAGAGGCAGGGGGCTTAAATATAAAGATAGCGCCTGAGCTTCCTCAGATGCCTAAGAATATTAGAATTCGCTCAGGCTTTACGAGCTGGCAGAATAAGCAGCAACTGCTGAGGTATGAGGGGCTGGTACAGATTTTTGGTGATAATGGCCTACAGATGTTTGCTGATAAGGCGGAGTTAGATTTTAAAAAGAAGGTGGTAAGGGTGTCTGGTAATGTAGAAATTTATCAGGGTGCGCTAGTTTATAAGGGACAGAAGGCGCGTTATTTTTATGCAACTGAACAGCTTGATACGAAGGATCTGATCATTAGTCTGGATCCTGTTTTGCTGAAAGCGAATTCTGTAAAACAGGCTAAGCACAAGGGGCGCGATGTGTTTGTAGCTCGTGGGGCGGCAATTACGACTCATGATGTGCAGAAGCCAAATTATTGGCTAGAGGCGGATAAGATTACGATATATCCGCAGGAGAAGGTGACGTTTAATAAGCTGCGTCTGAAGGCGGGGGATCGTACAATTTTGTGGTTGCCGTATTTTTCTCAATCTCTAAATAAGGAGCTTGGATATCATTTCTTGCCAGGATCTCGTTCTAACTGGGGGCCATTTCTGATGAATAGATACGGGGTGATGCTGGGCGGTGAGTATAATGAGGAGACTGAGCAGCGAGAGAATGCGTGGTTACGTGCGCAGTTTTTGTTTGATCTACGGTATGAACGTGGACTGGGTGCGGGGATAGATTTTTTTGATACACGGCTTGAGGATAACCAGAATTTAGGCTGGCTTAAGATGTATTATACAAATGATTTGGATCCTTCGCAGGCGAGATCTGGTGTGACGCGGGGTATGGTTAATGAGGACAGATATAGGGTGGAGTTTAAGCATAGATTTGAAAATGATAGTGTGGTGGCAGCCTCTACTAGGTTGTATGGGGATGTGAATTTTACTTGGCTCAGTGATCGGTATTATTTAGAGGATTTTGAGCCTGGGGTTTTTACTACGAACCCGCAGCCAGATAATGTGTTTGGTTTTTATAGGCAGACTGAGGGCTCGCTTGCTGGAGTTTATAGTCGGGTTAGGCTAAATGATTTTCATCGGACAGATAGCAGACTGCCAGAGTTATTTTATGAGAGAACGCGTAGACCGATCGGGGAGAGTAAATATTTCTATCAGGGTAGTACGTCAGCAGGTTTCTATCGGGAAGATTTAGCAGATTTTAGACAGGACGAGTTAAGGAAATTACAGAGTGCGCTGCTGACGGGTGATCCTAGGATTACTGAGATTGATAGTATTCTAGCTAAACGAGATTTTCTTAGGCTTCATTCTTGGCATGAGGTGAGTAGGACGTTTCGTCCATTTGATGGTGTTACGCTGACCCCTCGTGCTGGGCTGGGCTACACTCGCTATTGGCAGGAAGGCGCTGGCGATGAGAGCGCTAGTAGGAAAATGGCTTTTGCAGGACTGGATAGTTCATTGAAATTCGTGAAGAAGTATGAAGGTGCGGTGAGTAAGAAATGGGGTCTCAATGGCCTTATGCATGTGAGTCAGCCTTATATGAATTTCTCGGTTTTATCTACGAATCAGCTGGATAGCTCATTCACTAAAATTGACAGACTCACGCCTTCTACCCGCTTGCGCACAATAGATGTGGGCTCGTTTACTGCAGTGGATGAGATGAATAGCTGGTCTGTAGCGCGACTGGGATTCTATAATGAACTGCTTACTAAACGCGATGGTGGCTCGCACGCTTGGTTGACGATGAATACTTACGTGGATTATTTCATGAATGATCCTGAGCAGAACAGGACGTTTTCTAATTTATATAATGATATTTATTGGCACCCGCTACCGTGGATGGCTGCGAGTGTGGAGATGCAGTTTCCTATTATAGGTGGCGGTTCTGGATTTACAGAGCTTTCACCTGGGTTGAAATTTATGCCCAATGAGAACTGGGAGGTTACGTTGAATTATCGGCTGCTGAATGGGCATCCTACTTTGGAAGATAGTAACCGTGTAGATGTGCGGGCTTATACTAGGCTGAATGAATCTTGGGGGTTTGATATTTTTCAGCAGTGGGAGCTGGATGATAATACATTGGAAATACAGCAGTATCGTATTCATCGAGACTTTGATAGCTGGATAGCATCTCTCGGTGTGTTGAGGCGTGATAACCGAAACCGTGACGAGTTTAGCGTGTTGCTGAGTTTTACTTTAAAAGATTTCCCTTCCATTAATCTTCCTTTAACGATAGATCAGAAAGAAAATTAATGATATAAAATGATGAATAATAGTGATGTAATAGAGAAGTTAAGTTGGCGTTTCGCAACGAAGGTCTTTGATAAGAATAAGAAGATCCCAGCGGAGCTATGGGAGCAGGTGGAGTCGTCGTTGGTGCTTACTCCATCGTCGTTTGGGTTGCAGCCTTGGAAGTTTTTAGTGGTTACCGATCAGGCAGTGAAGGAGAAGTTATTAGAGCATTCTTGGAGTCAGCCACAGGTTACAGATTGCTCACATCTAGTGGTGCTTACTGCGATGAAGAATGTTGTGGAGGCAGATGTTGAGAGATTGATCACAGAGATTCATTCTAAGCGGGGTGGAGAGCTGGTGGAGCTGGATCAGTATAAGGGCATGATGACTGGCTTTTTATCTGCGATGAGTGATGAGCAGAAGCATGCTTGGGCTAAGAACCAGGTTTATATAGTGCTGGGTCAACTGATGACTACGGCAGCAATGTTAGAGCTAGATGCATGTCCTATGGAGGGTATTACTCCGCCGAAGTATGATGAAATTTTAGGTTTGGAGGGTAGTAATTTCACGACGGTTCTTGCGTGCCCGATGGGCTATAGAAGTGATGATGATAAGTATGGAACACTAGCGAAGGTCAGGTATGCGAAGGAAGATATTATCGAGTATATCTAAGCTGCTTTTTGTTGTATTAGTAGTAGGAGTGTGCTCTTGTGCTGCACCATCTGGCTATAAAGGATATATGACACGTTCTTATACGATAAAGGGCGTGCATTATCAGCCTATGAGTGTGGAGCAGGCTTTAGATTATGAAGATGAGGGTATTGCTTCATGGTTTAATGAGTCGACGTTTTTTGGGCTCAAGCGTGGTAATACCTCATTAGGAGAAAAAGTGATGCCATGGCATGTGATAGCGGCGCATAAGACGCTTCCTTTACCTTGCAGGGTGAAGGTTACAAATCTTAAAAATGGAAAGACTCTAAAATTGAGAGTGAATGATAGAGGGCCATTTATTCCAGGAAGGATTATTGATCTGAGTCCACGCGGAGCATCTAAGTTAGGATTTAAGAAAGATGGGATTACTAGATGCCGTGTGGAAGTGTTGAGTGTGGGCGATGGGAAGTATAAGAGAAAACGTAAGCGAAAGCGGATTTTTGGTCTTTTTTGAATGTGTAATTTTGAATTGCTTGTAGGTTGAAGCGTTGGCTTTTTAAGCGATGCTTTGTTGCATTTCTTTGATGTTTGCCGTGGCGTCGTTACCATCGAAGACGGCACTGCCTGTGACGATGAGGTCTGGGCCGAGCTTGGCGATATCGCAGATGTTGTTCTTTTTCACTGCGCCATCGATGGCGATTACTAGCTCTGGTTTGAGTTTGCGTAGCTCTGTTATGCGCTCGGCTACACGGTCAAAAAAGGTTTCTTTTCCTGTGTCTGGACCGATGGCTAGAACGAAGACAACATCGATCTTATCTAGATGCGAGGTAATGGTTTCTAACGGTGTGCTGGGGTAGATACCTACGCTGGCAAGTGCGTCTGATGCATTGATGAGGTCTAGTGCTTTTTCAAATTTCTCTGTGTGTTCAGGATGGACTGTGATGATATTAGCTCCTGCTGCTAGGAAGTCTGCGATGTGGTTTTCTGGCTGGTTGATGAGAAGGTGAACGTCTTTAATGAGGGTTGTTTCTAAGCCTGCTAGGAATGGCGCACCTACGGTGATTTTTGGCCAGGCGTGACCGTCCATGACATCGAGATGAAGTAGATTGATACCTGCTTTTTCTAGGATAGAAATTTCTTGTCCTTGATTCATCATGCTACCAGTGAGGGTGCCGATGCTGAGCTGTGGAGCGCCAGTTTTTAGTTTAGTGATGAGTGTTTGTTTGTTCATGATTGGTTAGTTTGTATTGAGAAATCTTGCTTCTTGATTGAGGAGTAAATCTATGGGTGGGATATCGTGTTTTGCAGTAGTTAAGATAAAATAAAATTACTTATATTTCCAGAGGGCTTCTATATCTAGACCTATAATTTTAAACTTTTGAGCGACCTGTATCACTAGACTTTCTCTCTATTTTGCTCTGTTTTTTCCGCTTTGCTCATTGCTCGCCAAATAATTAGCTGCGAACGATGAGTCCAATTAGGTTAGCGACTTAGACGCTTCTTTAGGGGAGCGTCTAGGCCGTTTAGCTGGATGATGAGGTTAGCGAGCTTCATGTGCTATGTCTTCTCAATGAGGCCAATAAGCGTCGCCACTGCGTGTTCTACGAAGGCTGGCTCTTCTGCGGTGAGTTCTAGAGCTTCTACTTTGATGGTTTTAGGTAGTGCTTGCTGGAGTGATTCCCAATAGGCGGCATCTAGCTCTGGGTTATAGAGTTCTCCGCCTTTTGCTGAGTAGCTAGAGACGCCTTTGAGTGGCATTAGGAAGACGGTGTCTTTAGTAGAATGCTGGAGTCGCTGACCTATGTTCTGGGCGATTTTGGCTTGTTCTTTTGCGTTTGGACGGGGAACGAATACGTAGGGTGTATGCCATGTAATCATGTGGTTTTCATAGCCATCGGGGATTTTACTAGGCTCTTGGACGAGTAGACCAAGGTGCTCGGAGCCTCCTGGGCAGATGACTTGGGGGAGTCCCAGCTTACCTGCTACTGTGAGGCGCTCAGGTCCTGAGGCGCGAAGGGCATCAAAGGTGGCGTCTGCTATTTCGCCCATGGCATAGTCAAAGACTGCGGTGATGATACCTTCTTTCATCATTTGCTCCATGGCTTCACCGCCTGCACCGATGGCGTGGAAGGTGATGACTTCGTAGCCTGCTTGTTCAAAGAGCTCGATAGCGTGCATGGCACCTTTGGTGAGTACTCCAAGGTTGGTCATGCCGATGACGCCTTTTGCTTCTGACTTTGTGATAGAGCGCTCAACGAGTGACATGCCATAGGCCGCGGCGGCCGCATTAGCTATGATTTTTCTAGAAAAGACATTGAGCCCAAGAATATCGGACACAGCGAACATCATGGTAATATCCTTGATTCCTACAAAAGGACCGACATCGCCAGAAGCAGCAGTGGATAACATAACCTTCGGAAATCCATATGGCAGAGCTTGCAGCACGGGTGCACATGTGGAGGTACCTTGTGTACCACCGAGAGTCACAACTCCGTGAATAGCATCTTTACTGATAAGTTCGATCAGAGCCTTCTTAGCGCCCTCTGTGACATATGGTGTGGACTGTTCGCGGCTAGGGCTTTTCAGCAATTCCTCAAGTGAGCCACCGCCAGCTGCGATGACTTCAGAGCGAGAAATATCTGCATCGATGCCCGCGTTGCCAACGACACCGATATCAATGATTAGTGTTTTGCCTCCTAGAGATTCGATCTCCTCTCGCATTAGATTCGCCTCGGCGGCTTTAGTATCGAGGGTCGCAAGGATAGCTATTACTTTAGGCATAATGTTTTGGAATGAAGTTAGAAATTAAGAAAATCTGATATCGGCGAAGTCTTTGGCGGCTTTAGAGACTGCTACTTCTATTGGCAGGCGTTCGGTGGATGAGCCTGTCCAGAATCCGTGACCTGTGGTGTTGTCTAGGATGTATTGGGCATCAGCTGGTTTTTCTAGGGCTGCACCGTGAGCTACTAGGATGACGTCCGGGTGGACCTCGCGGCATTTGGCATAAGCTTCTTCTGTGACTGCTGCTGTCTCATCTAGAGTCATACCGCCTTGGTAGCCTTTTAGCCCGCCTTGAGTAGTGCCTGCGTGGAAACAGAAAATGTGTGGTTTAGCTTCGCCACAAATGCGGATGGAGTCTTCTAGAGTGAAGCCTAGCCCTACGGATACCATGCCCATTTCTTCACGAGCGTATTTGAGCATTTCAATTTCGTTCTCGATGGTGATGCCTGCGGAACTCATGACTTTGAAGATTTCTGAATCTTTATCCACGTAGGAAATAGATGGTCCGATGTTAGAGACGGCGTTTACCCCCATGTCCTTACACTGTTGTAGCACCATGTGCATGTCCTTGAGTGGGTCATTAGCATTGAGGCAGGCACAGACGAAGGCCTTGCCATCGAGTGCGGGCATGATGTCTTCACGCGTGTAGTTTAGGGTCTGTTTATTAGAGTCTAGGATAGGCCACATCATGGACATGGTGCCCATACCGTTTGCACGGAGACGTGCGCCAGAGAATGTGTTGATGCAGTCAGTACCAGCGGCTTCTTGGAGTTTTGCTACAAGACCAGATCCCGCGGATGAGATCATAATGGGGATACGGTTAGCGACTTTGTTTTTAAGATTGGTGAGAATAGTTTCTGTTGAGATGCGTTTCGTTATCATGTTGGTAGTGTTTATAGTATGGTTAAAAAATTCGTCATGTATTATTTTATCAAAATGGTGAATAAAATCATTCTATCACGTTTATATTTTGTATTTTTACAAAAAACTATTTTTTTGACTGGTCGATCTGAGGGGAAAATTATATATGTTATTTTATATTATGTATGTCGTTAATTTTTTTGCTTCAGCCATTTTATGAAATCAATTTAGTAATTATTAAGAAATACATATGACTGTGAGCAACGGAAAAGATATATTGGATAAGATAGTAAAGCAGCGGGAGTCTCTCTCTTCAGAGCTAAAGAAGGTGATCGTGGGGCAAGATAATGTGATTGATGACGTTATTCTAGGACTTTTTTGTGGTGAGCATGTCTTGTTAACGGGTGTGCCTGGTTTAGCTAAAACATTGTTGATAAGCACGCTAAGTAAATCTATTGGATTGGATTTTAGTCGTATTCAGTTTACGCCAGATTTGATGCCTGCAGATATTACTGGAACAGAGGTGATTCAGGAGGATGTTGAAACTGGACGTAAAGTATTGGATTTTTTCCGAGGCCCAGTGTTTACGAATTTATTGCTGGCAGATGAAATAAACCGTACTCCACCCAAGACTCAATCGGCAATGTTGCAGACGATGCAGGAGCGAGAGGTGAGTGTTGGTGGTAAGAGGTATGATTTACCCAAGCCATTTCATGTATTCGCAACACAAAACCCGATAGAACAGGAAGGAACTTATCAGCTTCCTGAGGCTGCTTCGGATCGCTTTATGCTTTCGGTAAACGTAGGCTATCCTTCGATAGAAGATGAGGTAAGGATCGTAGATGAGACGACTGGAAATAGTATTCCACAGGTGAATTCTGTATTGAATGCTGAGGAGCTTCTAGCAATCCAAAGAGTGGTTCGCGCTGTTCCTATTTCTCAAGAGGTTATTCACTATGCGGTGAGGCTGGTGGCGGCAACGCGCCCACTGACTGAGCATGCTACAGAGGATACGAATGATTACGTACGCTGGGGCGCTGGTCCTAGAGCTTCACAGTATCTGATATTGGGAGCAAAGGGTAGGGCTGCAATGGCTGGTCAATCTTGTGCAGATTTTGAAGGGGTGCGTTCTGTTGTTCGTCAGGTATTAGAGCACCGGATGCTGCCGAACTTTAAGGCTAGGGCTCAGAATATTACATCGGTGGATCTGATAGATAGGCTGTTATCTCAGGTGAAAGAGAGAGTTTAATTTTCTGAATGATGCTTCAACTTGATTCTAGCCTTATATCCGCTACGGGAGGTCTGCCATTATTAGCAGAAAGCCTGGTAGAAGGTTATATGCATGGCTTACATCGAAGCCCGTATAAGGGATCCAGTCAAGAGTTCTGCTCATATAGACCCTATATGCATGGAGATCCAGTAAAGCTTGTAGATTGGAAGCTATGGGCACGTTCAGATTCATATTTTGTAAGAGAATTTGAGGAGGAGACTAACTTTAGTGGCTATTTGTTTATCGATGCCAGTCGTTCTATGGATTTTGGAGAAGGTGCGGAAAATAAGTTTACTTATGCCCGTATATTAAGCGCGACGCTGATTATGCTGATGAAGAAGCAAAAGGATGCCCCAGGGTTAGCATTCTTTGGTGTAGACGAAGACTGGGGACCTCGCTGGATGCCAGCTGATAGTCGGCAAGATCATATTGAGAATTTGATTCATATTTTAGAGGGTGTAGCAGCGACAGGTTCTCTGGATAATTTGGGGGATGTATCAGGTCATTTAGAGGAAGTACGTCAACGTTCTGTGGCAATGGTAATCTCAGATGGTTTTTCTCCACCCGAAGACATCCGAAATTTGTTAGAGCAACTAGCTATTCGTGGAATGGATACAGTATTTTTTCACTTGTTGTGTCCAGAGGAGGTGATGCCTACTTTTGAGGGAGATATTGTGTTGGTCGACAGTGAGACTGATAAAGAGCTACCAGTGGATGGTATGGCGCTTAGAGAAATATATGCAGAAAAGTTAGAGAAATTTTTAAAAGAGATTGAAGGGATCTGTCAAGATACAGAGACAGATTATTGTAAGATGATCACGAGTGAACCCTTGGATGAGGCTCTGAGTAAATATTTAGACTTAAGGGGGAAAAGATAATGTTTTTCGCTAATCCATGGTTAATCGGTTTAGGAATGCTAGGTATTGCAGCTCCTATTGCAGTGCATTTAATGATGCGGCGCCAGAATAAAAAGTTGAAGGTCAGTTCCTTATATTTGATCGAAGAGTGCTTCCGAGTCTCTAAACGCCGTCGCCGCATAAAAGGCTGGCCATTATTTCTCTTGAGATTGTTATCTGTTATACTGTTAGCGTTGCTGTTTGGTAAGCCCTTGCTTGAACATAGTGGTGCATCAGAAGATAAAGAAGCGGTCGTCTATATACTAGATTCCTCTGCGAGTATGCAGGCTGGGCATAAGGGGAAAACTGCATGGCTTGAAGGAAAGAGATATCTGTTAGATCGATTGAAAGATAAGAGTAGAGCGAAAGAGTTATGTGCTTTTAGAACAGGTTGGTGGAAGGATAAAAGTAGGTGGATGTCTCCAGCGAAAATAATCGATGAAGTAAGAGCTTGGGAACCTAGGAATGTACATGACGAGATGGGAGTATCCATTAAGCGCGGTATTACGATGTTAGCTAAATACTCTGATGATGTACCGAAAGTGATTCATATTATAAGTGATCTTCAGAAGTCTTCATTAGTAGGGATTGAGGATATAGAACTGCCTAGTTCCATCACTATTAAAGTGACCAAAGTAGGTGAAGAAAAGGTAAGAAATGGAGGCTTAATGACCTCATATTATGGTTCAGGAGCCTTACGCCAAGGAGTCTATTCCAAAAGGGGAGAGGCAGGTGAAGAGGTAGTCTATAGTGAGGACGGTAAGAAGAGGGAATTAGGGCAAAATGATCAGATAATAAGGCTTCCGTATATTGCGCCAGTGCGTGGCTGGCATACCCGTTCTATAGCTTTAAAGATTAAGGATCAGTTTGCGTTAGATGATATAGTTTATGATGCTTTTTACACTCAGGATGAAGTTAATGTGATGTTGGTAGAACCTGTGAAAAGTAAAAGACCTTTTGATTGGAAGACGTTCTACGTGTCTCGCACACTCGCTCCTCTAGCGGCTGATCTAGATGTGGATAAAGAAAAGCGTTTAACCAAGTATTTACCAAGAACGGTTCCCACGGAGAAAGCAACACAGTTGATAGATAAGGCAGCAGCAAACTCGATAGTTGTAATGCCAGATATGGAAGTTTCTGATGAATTATCTAAAAAATTAAATACTTTTGTTAGAGGTGGTGGTGGTCTGCTCCTTTTCGGAGGCGCTGAAATCAATGTGGAGAGATGGAACATGCTGTTGGAAGAATTATCGCCAGTAAAAATAGGTGAGCAGGAGGAGGTCTCAGGTTCTAGAACTGTAGAGAGAATTACAAAAAATCATCTCTTGTGGGGAGAATTAGAATTTGAAAACAGATCTCTTTTAAGGAAGCTTCCTATATTTAAGAGACATCAATTAGAGCCTCGCTCAGGAGTAATTGTTCTGGCTAGCTATAATGATGGAGTGCCGCTCATCATAGAACGTAAAGTTGGTAAGGGGCGGTGTATTTTTGTTAATACTAGCGCAGATCGTAAGTGGTCAGATTGGCCTGCGCAGGGGGATTTATTTGTTCCTACCATTCATTTAATTAGTGATAGACTTTTATCAAGCGCAGATGTGGCTCTGAGAAATACGAATGTGCAGTTAGAAACTTTCTCAAGGCCTAAGCGTCTTCTGGTAGGAGCGAAGCATGCTGGTAAAACAGTGAATTTTAAGGAAAAAAAATATGATGTGTTGCCTGATGGCTATTTACCTGCTATGAATATAGAAGCAGTAGGTCTTTATCCAGTACAAGATAAAAATGATAATATCTTAAAAATATTTGCTGTTAATCTACCTTCTAAAGAGACGGATTTTGCTTTTAGTGATGCTTTAGTATTTAAGAAAATACTGGAAAAACAGCGAGTGAAAAGTTCAGAAGCTAAAATCAAAAAATCTGTGAATATAGAAAATACAGACAATAATACTTTATGGAAAGCTCTACTTATGGCTGTGCTAGCAGTGTTGATAATAGAGCCATTTTTTGCAAATCGGAGTTAAATAGAAATAAAGACATGAAAGAACAATTTAAAAATCAATTAACGCTAAGCTCAGAGGAAAAGCATCTTCATGAAAAAAGAAGTAAGCTAATTATTGCTGCTGGTTTATGTCTAGCTATGTTTGGAGTTTTTTTATTTTTAGATTACACTTATGTGTTTAGTATGAATGCTCGTTGGGGCAGTTGGATATTTCTTTTAGTAGTAATGAGTGTGTTGATTCTTTCTTATTTGAAAGTTAGAAGAAAAGTAATAACTTTAAAAGAAGTTGCACTAGAATTAGAAACTCAGATGTCTAATAAATCTAAGTGTGTTGTCCTCACTGCTTCGGAAACATTGAATAATAATGATAGAGCAGCTTCTAATCTCCGAGAGAAATTAGAAGAAAATTTACAGGTTCATGCTCAAAAATTAATCACCGAAAGACCGCTTGTTATAAGTAATATTTTACCCAAGTTCGTTGGCTTTATTCTAATTGCAGTTCTGTTAATTGGCTATTTAAACATGACAGGAATGAAAAGTTTTTATCGGATAGTTTCACCGTGGAACAATATTACTTATACGAGTGTCACTTTAAACGAGCCTGAAGGTTTTATAAATAAAGATGAATCGATTTTGCTCCAAGGTAAGCTAGCGGGTAGAGCAGTTGACGATACGATAGCGCATTTGTCTGATGGTAGCCTTGTGCCTGTGACTATCCAAGGCGACCAAGACTTTACTGTGGAGCTGCCAAAAGGTGTCGCAATACCAAATGAAGTATGGGTAACGGCAGGTGATGGTATCTCGGAAAAAATTCAGTTAGAGGTCTACGAAACTCCAGAAATAGAAAGCGTTCGTGTAGAAGTGATTCCACCTAGCTACGCAAGGCGTCTCTACAAGATAGAAGATAAGCTTTCATTTTCTGCGCTGAGAGCAAGCCAGCTTATGTATGAGATAACGCTCAATATACCAGCTAAAGGCCTACGCTTGATTCCAATTGATACAGGAAAGGCTGGAAACTCAGAATCTCAACAACCTGTGCAGTTTACTAATACAGATGAAGAAGGTCTCACCTTTCAAGCCTCTATTAACCTTGGAAATAATGATTTAACCTATCGCTTAGAGCTTACTTCTTACAGAAATGAGATTAAATTAGATGATGAGCCTCACCGAATTCATAGTCGCCCTGATAAGATTCCTCTGATTCGGATTACAGAGAACAATACGAGTAAAATTAAGAAACCGACGGATCCTTTAAAGTTGACGATTAAAACGAGTGATGATGTGGAAGTTGATAAATTGGCAGTAGTATGCCGTAAAGTGGGAGAAAAAAAATATATTGTTAATATTCCAGTAAATCCTAAAAATCCATGGGAATTCAAACAAAAAGCAGTGATTAAGCTACTGGAACTGGGTTTGCAACCATTAGATTTAGTGATTATAAAAGCTGTATCTTGGGACGGTAATGTTTTAGATGGGCCAGGTTATGCTGAATCGGAGTCAATACTTTTTGAGATCCCCGAGGCTCCTTCTGAAGGTAGTGAAGCTCCTCCTAACGAAGGTGGTGGAGTACCTCCTGAAGTGATTAATCCCCTAGAGCTTCAAAAACAAATATTTAAGGCTGTAACGGCATTAAAAATAAGAGCTAAGAAAAAAGATTTTTTAGATATAGCAATAGATCAAGAAGAGAATATCGAATATACTTCAGAACTCTTTGAACTTATGTCTGAGATGAACATGCCTCCCCTTTTGCTGGAGCATTTAGATTCATCTATAGAGTATATGGAGCAGGCAACTACACTGCTCAGGAAAGAAAATAAGAAAGAATCAGGTATTGCTACAGAACTAGCGCTTAAAGAGTTGAATGAAGCTAGGAAATTACTCCCGCCAGGAGAAACCTGAGTGTCCTCGTGAGAAGGAAAAATAAAGAGTCAGGTTCTGTCTCTCAAGAAGCCAAATACGAGTTCTTCAGAAAAAGAAGAAGAAAAGCAAAAAGAAATACAAAAAACCCTTGAAACATTGAAGGAATTGCTTGCTGAGCAGGAAAAGCTAAGGTCTGAATTATCAGACAAAGGTGAAGATAAGGGTGAAGGTGAAGGAGAAGGAGAAGGAGAAGGAGAAGGAGAGGGCGAGGGCGAAGGCGAAGGCGAAGGAAAAGGCGAGGGCGAAGGAAAAGGTGAAGGCCAAGGGAATGCTGTGGGTTCAGGAAAAGGTAGTAATCAAGATGAATTAAGCGCTTTACAAGATGAGCTTGCTGCGATTTCTAGACTTCTAGCCGAAAGAATAGAAACATTTGGTCTGAGCAATAAAAATGGAGATCCTGCTTTTATAAAAGACGAGTTACTAGCGACTGCTAGATCACAGAAGCAAGCGGCTGAATTATTAAAAAAGGAACTATTTAGACAGGCTACCGGAAAAGCAGAAAGTAGTGTCGAAAGCCTCCGTGAAGTAATAGCAGAGATGGAAAATATATTAGGGCATAAGAAAAATGCTTCTAGTTTAAGAGCCTCCAAGTTAACTGGAGCATATGAGAGGCTTGTCAAAGAGTATAGACGACGTATTTCATATGAAAAATAATATACTATTTTAGCGTTTATCAGATGAAATTTAATTTTTCTAATCTCAGCTACTTTATAATTGCTATAACAATTATAGTAATTGTTACCATCATTCCTCACTATTTAAGAGCTAGGACGGAAAAAAAAGTCGCTAAAAAATATAGATTATTTTTAGCTTTCATACGTATCTCAGCTATCGCTGTTATCGTGTTCATTTTTCTGGATCCGTATTCTGTTTCTCTTGAAAATAACACGGAGCGCGTTGAGTTGGTAGTATTAGTCGATGAGTCCCAAAGTATGTCATTCAAAGATATAGATGGGCTGACACGCTGGGAAGTGGTTAGGAAATATATAGATAAAGTTAAGCCTGAACTAGAAGGACTCTATGATCTAAAACTCTACAGATATGGAAAGAATATTTCTCTTTGTGAATCATTATTAACTAGCTCAGAGTCAGAGCAGTCAAACCTTTCAAAAGCGCTCAAAGCTATCATATCTCAAGAAAATACTACTCAGTTAGGCGCTGTTGTTCTTTTGTCTGATGGTCAAGCTACAGATGCAGACGAATTAGCTGAGGTGACTCAAGATTTCAGATCTCTCCAAATACCGATTTACACAATTCTGTGTGGTCTAGAAAATGAAATGCCCGATGTAGTTTTAAAAAAGGCAACACTAAATCAAGCTGTACCTTTTGAGAGAAATCTTACTCTTAGATTGATGATTAATAGTCCAGGGTTTAAAAATCGCGAGACAGTGGTTTACTTGCGAAATAAAGATCGTTTAATAATGGAAAAATCTGTTGTTTTAAATGGATCTGAACAAGATTTCAAATTCGATATCAATGATGCTTATCTTGGTTTTAATACTTATGAAGTATCTCTTTCACCGATAGAGGGTGAAAGACTGGTGACAAATAATTCTCAAACTCTAGGAGCCAATGTAGTGGATGAGAAAATTAAGGTTTTATATATGGAAGGCTCTCATCAAGATCATACTAGTTTACCACGTGAATTAGCAAAAGACCCATCGATGAGTGTTACTACGATGTTTATTACACAAGGTGCAGAAAATCTCACAGCTAAAGCTAAGTTAAAAGCGGCAAGAGAAAATTATAAAAGCTTACCTTCTATAAATAGCTCATTAGGCTATTTAATTTATAACGTTACCCATCCTGAAAAAGGTGCACCTAAAGACTTTAAAGGATTTCAGGAATATGATGTGATTATTCTTAGTGATATATTAAAGGAATGTTATACTGACGAACAGCTAAAAGCGATGGTGAAACTAGTGGAAGAAGAAGGAGCGGGATTTGTCATGGTAGGTGGAGTCACAAGCTTCGGTGCAGGAAGCTTTGATGAAACAGCGATAGATAGACTTTTACCAGTAGAAGTTTATGGGAATAATGATATTATATGGGGTGAGTTTGGGGTCACTCTAACAAAGAAAGGTAAGATTCACCCGATCATGCAGGTGGGTGATACACCTGAAGAAACTAAAAAAGCGTGGAAGACGTTCCCTGGATTTTCTGGATGTAACAGCGTCAATAGGCCGAAGCCTGGTGCATATTCATTAGCCAACAATTCTTATTATAAAAATAGCAATGGTAACTTGGTGGTATGGGCAGTTCAGCAAATTGGTAAGGGGCGAAGTATGGCATTCACTCCTGACACTACCCGCGATTGGGGGACTGTATTCCAATCTCAATGGGGAAATTCAGCTGATAGCGTAAAATATTTCCGTAAATTTTGGAATAATGCGGTGCGATGGTTATCCGTAGAACGAATCACAGATAAAAATCAGAAGTGGGCAATCAAGGCAGAAGGGACATCTGTAGTAGGAGAGTCTGTGCCAGTATACGTAAAGCTAAAAAAATCTCTGGTTCATTCAGGAATCGTTCTGAAAGTGAAATCACCTCAGGGTGTAACTACTGAGCTGAAATTAGACCCTATCAAAGAGGGGCTATTTAGAACATCATTTATAGCGACCGAGCCAGGAAGCTGGATTTTTACTGCGAGAAGAGAAACAGAAAGCGGTCCTGATTTTATTAAATACTTGTTAGATGTTAGTCCTGATGAGAGAGAATTATCTACTACGAAAGCGAGACCAAACCTACTGAAAACTATCGCTAAGAATACTGGTGGAAAACCCTTATCGCTCAAAGGTTCAGAAGATTGGAGTAAGATCATTCCTAGCATTACTAATAAGACTGTGACTTATAATAAAACGTCTAGTTGGGATCGTTGGTGGATTATACTTTTTTTACTGGTAGCTCTTAGTTTAGAATGGTGTTTAAGAAGAAAATGGGGCTTTGCCTAGATATAGTATATTTAAAATAATGTTGTATCTTTAGTGGTTGAACCAGCCAATAGCACCTTAGTGGGTTACTTTACTTAATGCTGTGCCGATAACTTTGGCCAAGTCTTCTGAATTCCTCACTTCTAACTTTCGGAGAATATTTTACCCTTAGTCCACATCAATCATTTGAGTTAAGATCAGAAAAAACGTAAGCGTCACAAAATCTCCCTCTGATTGATAGTGTCCATGCTTACAAACATAGCTACACTTGGCGGCTATGTTTCA
>JAVCKV010081894.1:0-21213 GCA_032274145.1 Herpochondria borealis | reverse complement strand
CAAGTCGTGCTTGATACAGAGACCACGGGTCTTGAAGTGTCACTACAGCATCGAATTATCGAAATTGGTGCGGTGGAAATTGTTAATCGCCGTCTCACTGGTCGTCATTATCATCAGTACATTCAGCCTGATCGTGCCATTGATGCGGGTGCGCTTGAGGTGCACGGGATCACGGAAAATTTTCTGGCGGATAAGCCGCGTTTTGCCGCAATAAGCGATGAATTTCTAGATTTTCTGCAGGGCGCTGAAGTGGTCATCCACAATGCTGCGTTTGATGTGGGTTTTCTGGATTACGAACTCAAGCTTTGCGGTGCCAATACCCGTATGGACCTAAGCTGTCTTGAAGTAACGGATTCGTTGGCGCTGGCCAGAAAGCAATTTCCAGGTCAGCGTAATAATCTTGATGCCTTGTGTCGGCGCCTGGGTATAGATAACGCACGTCGTACTCTGCACGGTGCATTGCTAGATGCCGAGATCCTTGCAGAGGTTTATCTGGGGATGACCGGTGGGCAGTCGTCGTTGGGTTTTGAGCAAGACGGAAGTGCGGATGACGATGGCGACAACCGAATACAGATAGACCCGACTTTATACCCGCCCATGCAGGTAGTGATGGCAGATGACGCCGAATTGAAAGAACATTTGCAGTGGCTGCAAAGGCTTGAAAAAGAAAGTGCGGAAGGGTGTGTCTGGACAGCTAAAACGGGCTGATACAGAATCGGCGGTGCCGATTCTGTATGCGGACGGCGATCAGCTGTGTTTCATGATTCTTGCTTTTTCACGGTTCCAGTCGCGTTCTTTTTCGGTAGCGCGTTTGTCGTGGGTTTTCTTACCCTTGGCAAGCCCGATATCTATCTTCACCTTAGAGCGCTTCCAAAACAGATTCAGTGGCACCAATGTATAGCCTTTTCGATCTACCATGCCGATCAGTTTGCTGATTTCGGCGCGGTGTAACAGGATTTTCCGGTCCCGCAGAGGCTTGGCCACAATATGGGTTGAAGCCGACAGTAGGGGTGTCATGTGGCAGCCGTACAGCCAGACCTCGCCGTGACGCACCATGACGTAACTTTCTGTTAACTGTACTCTGCCGGCTCGAAGGCTTTTGACTTCCCAGCCTTCAAGCACCAGACCGCCCTCGAAGGTGTCTTCGATCAGGTAGTCATGGCGCGCGCGCTTATTCGTCGCTATTCGCGCCGAGTTATCGCCTTTCTTTTTCTTTGGTTTAGCCATATGTTCCTAAGTATAACCTCTAAGTCCGGATAATATTAATGCCGACGATACAAAGATCTGCGCTGGTCCCACATAGTGCCCAAAAAATGTTTGATTTGGTGAATGATGTGGAATCTTATCCGGAGTTTTTGCCCTGGTGTAGCGGTGCCTCTACTCTTGAGCGCGGCGACCAATACGCTGTTGCCCGTGTGGATATGAGTATGGGGCCATTGGCCAAGCACTTCACCACCCGTAATGATTTAATTGAGGGGGAGTCTATCAAGTTGTCGCTGGTAGACGGCCCTTTTAAGAAGCTGCGAGGGCAGTGGCAGTTCAAAGATATCGGGACACACGGTTGCAGGGTCAGTTTTGATATGGAGTTTGCCTTTTCAGGGATTATTCTGGAAAAAACGCTGAGCCCGATTTTTAATGAAATTTGTGGCCGCATGGTCGATGCTTTTGTCAACAGGGCTAACGACGTTTACAAATAGCGTTGTAGGCGAAGTCGCTGTGGTTAGCTGCTGAAGAAAGTAACAGTCAGCTATGGTCGGTGTGCTGATTCAAGCAGTAAGATCGTATTTATGCATTCCCCTTGCCGGCTTTTTTTATATAGGTGTGTAGAAACCACCCCGATATCGGTGCAGAGTTTATGGCTGTTGTGATTGCTTTTTAGCGGGATGTTTCGGTTTCTTTGGCAGTTTACCCTGGGCTTTCTGCTGCGTTTTCGCTCTGGCGTGTCTGGCTTGCATGGGGTCAAGTTGCAGTGGTCGGTATATTTCTATTCGATCGCCGTCTTGTAGCTGATCTTGATAAGTCACCCGCTCACCGTAGATGCCCACCGGGGTTTCATCGGCAACAATATTAAGAGCGGGGTCGGTGAATTGCCGTTCCAGCAAGCCAGAAGCTAAAATTGCGTCGTACACAGTGGCATCGCTGGCGACTGCAAGCTCTATGACTGTTTGCTCGTCAGGCATTGGGTAGACAATTTCGATGTTTATCAAAGGTTTGGGCAAAGGCTGGCTCATGAGCGCAATGGTGTTTTATTGCGTCTGGTCGCCTGCTGGTGGTTCGCTACGGCAAGCCGTCTTTTTCTACGGAGACCACGCGATCAGTATCAAACAGCAGGGTCAGCCGTTTGGCATTCGGGGCATCGCCTGATTCGTTCAGGCTGTACATGTAGTCCCACCGCTGGCGATTGAAGTAGTTGCTGGCAACAGGTTCGCCCAATGCAGTGATAACCTGACTTTTGCTCATCCCTACCTGGATCATTGCGACCGATTCTGGTGGTAGTAGATTGCCTTGTTGAATTTCAATCTTGTGGGGGCGCGGAAGCCACCACGAACCGCAACTGGCGGTCGTTAGCATGCATGCGCCCAGCAGGGTAGACAGTAGTAATTTTTTGGCGATCAAGAGTGGGGTATCCATGTCAGCTTGTTGGGGGGCTGCGGTAGTCGATTTGCCAGTGTATCAAGAGTGCAAACAGCCTAAGCACGGTTTGCTGTTCGGTAACTGTTGATCATGCAATTGTGGCCGCTACGAGCCTTCTGTTTCTGGCGGCTGGTTGGCCGCGGCCAGCATTTCCCGGGCATGTTCGCGGGTGCGTTTGGTGATCTTGACACCGCCCAGCATTCTGGCGATTTCTTCCAGTGATTCATCTGCACTGAGGATTGCCGATTCTGCCAGCGTCTTTTTGTCGTTGGATTTTTTCGACACCTTGATATGGTGGTGCCCTTGCGCTGCTACTTGTGGCAGGTGAGTAACACACAGTACCTGGCATCGGTTACCCAGTTGTCGAAGTTGCTGACCGACAGTTTCTGCAACGCCACCACCGACGCCGGTATCGACCTCGTCGAAGATTAGCGTCGGCACCCGATTTCTTGATGATGCGATCAGCTGTACCGCAAGGCTTAGTCTTGATAGTTCGCCACCAGAGGCAACTTCACTCATGGCACGCAGTGCTGCTCCGGGGTTGGCGCTTACTTTAAACACCACTTGATCGACACCAGCGGGGGTGGGGTGGTCAAGCTTGCGACTGGTGATGTCGATATCGAAAACGCCACCTTTCATGCCCAGTGTTTGCATAGCGCTGGTCAGGTGTTTAGATAATTGAGTGGCTGACTTTTTTCGTTTGGCGCTAAGTTTGTCAGAGGCTTTGTAATAAGCCGCGACGATTTTTTTCAGTGCTTCTTCCAGTGTTTCAACTGATTCATCAATAGAGCCCAGTTCTTCAAATTCCTGATGCAAGCCATTGGCAAAGGTACTTAAATCCGGGATATCTATGCGGTGTTTTTTGGCCAGTTGATGGGCGTTGGATAATATGCCATCAATTTCCTGCAATCTTTCGGGATGCGGTTCAATGGTGTGGCCGTAGTGGCGTAGTGAATCAACGGCTTCGTCAATTTGAATACGCGCCGACGATAACAGCTCACCGATGTCCCCCATTGATTTGTCTTGCTTGCACAAATCAGTAATTGCGTTTTCTGCTTCTAGTAGTTGGCTTAGCACAGCGTTGTTGTTGTCTTGTAGCAAGTCCATTGCTTTGGTGCATAGTTCTTTAAGTTCAGTGGCGTTGGCTAACCGCCGGTGTTCTAGATCAATGGCTGAAAAGTCGATGGAA
The DNA here is from genome assembly GCA_032274145.1 of Herpochondria borealis. Classification (NCBI taxonomy): domain Eukaryota; phylum Rhodophyta; class Florideophyceae; order Ceramiales; family Ceramiaceae; genus Herpochondria; species Herpochondria borealis. Next base: position 17,390 of record JAVCKV010081894.1, on the reverse strand, counting down.
TCCAATGATAGTTTTGACAGCTCTTGCAACTGATAGCGCAGAGTGTCAAGGCGGTCGCCACGGGCTTCAAGCCGCTCTTTAATGGTGCTGAGTTGATGATGTTTTTCGCTCCAGGTTTTGCAAACATCACGTACTTTTTCAAGCAGTGTGTTGCACTGGCCAAAGTCATCAAGAATGGCGCGTTGTGTTTCTGGCTGGGTAATAAGCTGGTGGTCGTGTTGGCCGTGAATATTAACCAATAGCTGGCCCAGCTCGCGCAGGTTGCGAACAGTCACCGGGGTGCCATTCACATAGGCGCGGGACTTTCCGTCACGGGTGACTACACGGCGTAATATGCACTCACCATCTTGATCCATAGAGTGGCTGGTGAGCCATTCATGGGCGGTATCAGTGTTGGCGATGTCGAACAGGGCGGTGATGTCAGCGCGTTCGGCTGTGTCTCTGACAGCGCTGGGTGATGCTCTGTCTCCGAGGACCAATCCCAGTGCACCAAGCAGTATAGATTTACCTGCGCCGGTTTCACCGGTGAGTGTGGTCATGCCTGCGTCGAGTTCCAGTGAGCTACTGGTGATGATTGCGAAGTCTTTTACTTGTAGTGCCGTTAACATTTGCCTTGAAGCCTGAAATCTTTTTGTTACCGGATAAAGATACTGTTGGGTAATTTCCCAGAAACTAACGTGGTGATTAACCCCAGTTGAGTTTCTCTCGCAGTATACGGTGATAATCGTAATTGGCCGGATGCAATATACGAATGCTACGGTTGTGCTTACGCACTTCTATGATGTCGTCGTTTTGTAAATCGTTATAAATCTGGCCATCGCAAACGACTTGTGCATGGACTGGTTTTTTCTCAGTGACCATTACCCTGATTTCTGACTCAGCGGTGACCACCAATGGACGACTACTGAGTGTATGGGGGCAAATAGGTTGTACCACAACTGCATTCAGGTTCGGGTTAACAATGGGCCCGCCGCTTGATAAGGAGTAAGCGGTTGAACCCGAAGGCGTGGCGACAATAATGCCATCAGCGCGTTGGCTTAAGACAAAGCTGTTATTAATATAAATTTCAAATTCGATGATTTGCAGTACGTCTTTGGTGCGCATGACCATATCGTTGAAGGCCAATGACGTGTGCACGCATTCGTTTTGTCTGATGAGGCGGGTGTCCAACATCAGGCGGTGTTCTTCAATGTATTCACCGTTAATGATTTCTACTAACTCATGCAGTTTGTCTTCGGGGGAGACATCGACCAAAAAGCCGAGCCTGCCGCGATTCACACCCACGAGCGGTACATTAAAGTTAACCAGTTCTCTGGCGGCATGCAGCAAGGTGCCATCACCACCGATGACAATGGCAAGGTCGCACTCTTTTCCAATGGTTTCGATATCCACAGTCACGGGCCCGCCCAGTAACCCACGGGTGCTGGAATCGAGAAGTACATCCATACCAGAATCCTGCATTAGCAGGTGGACGTCATTTAATGTCTTAGAAACACTGAGGTCGCCGCTTTTCGCTATCAGACCTACTTTGGAGAATTTTGCCATCCCTCTAAGGTACCACGATGGTCATTTTTTTTCTGCGCATTGGTGCTTTTTATGTTGCTGGGACTGAGTGCGAAACTTTTCGATTGAAATTCTTGTAAGTTATTGAAAATAATATGCAACTATTGTTTTTATGTAGAGTTCAGCAAGAAAGCGTTCAGACCTGCGGCTCTGGCTGAGGTAGTATTTTTGGATGGATATAAAATCTGATTTAGACAAAGACTATCAGCGGATAGAAACGGCTTTGCGCTACGTGGCAGATAACTTTCGTGACCAGCCGACCCTTGCTGAAATTGCGGCGTCAGTGCACTTGAGTGAGTTTCATTTTCAGCGGTTATTCAGTCGCTGGGCGGGTGTCACGCCCAAGCAGTTTTTGCAATACCTGACCATTCAATATGCCCGTCAGTGTTTATCTGACGGTCAAACAGTGTTGGAGGCCACTTACGAAAGCGGGTTATCGGCGCCGGCGCGGCTGGGGGAGCTATTCCTCAGGCTGGAAGCAATGACGCCAAGTGCCTTTCGACGTGGCGGAGAAGGTTTGGAGATCGCCTACGGGTATCATTTGACACCGTTTGGGGAATGCGCGATCGCCTGTACCCAGCGGGGCATAACCGGTTTGCAGTTCTGCGATCAGGAGACCCGAGAGTCAGCGCTGGCTGATATGCAATCGCGCTTGCCGTCAGCACGGTATTACCTTGATCAGCCAGCCACTGCAGGTCTGGTTGCGCAAATTTTCCAGCCCTCTGCCACTGCTGGACAGGATCAACCTTTGTCTTTGCTGGTGGGTGGCACGCCATTTCAGATTAAGGTCTGGGAGGCCTTGCTGCAGCTGCCGACCGGCAGCAGAGTAAGTTATCAGCATTTGGCCAGCGCAATTGGTAGTCCGAAGGCGGTACGGGCGATCGGTACGGCGGTGGGTCGCAATCCCGTGGCGGTGCTAATTCCGTGTCATCGCGTGATCAGAAGTGACGGATTGTTGGGGGGCTATCACTGGGGTGTCGGGCGTAAGCTTGCGATACAGGGTTGGGAATCAGCGCAAATCGCAGGTGCAATTGACGCTGCCGACAATGCGGTACAAAACTAGGTTTTATGTGGATTCATTGGTGGAGTGGTGGCTTGGTTGGTAAGTTGACGTTTACGTAAACGTCAATAATAATTGAGAAAAATACGAACAAGCGAATCGCTGTTGGCATCCCTGTTGCCGCAGTCGATCCTGTGAACAACGTTTTGGTGGAACTTTATGTTTAATGCATCGATGAATTTCGCGTTAGGGGAAGAGGTTGAGGCACTGCGGGAGACCGTACACCGCTGGGCGCAGGATCGCGTCGCGCCGATGGCAGCCAAAATAGATAAAGACAATAACTTCCCGCCTGAATTGTGGCCCGAAATGGGTGAATTGGGGTTGCTGGGGATCACTGTTGAAGACAAGTACGGTGGATCGGGCATGGGTTATCTTGCGCACACCGTCGCGGTAGAGGAAATCGCCCGCGCCAGTGCGTCGGTGTCGCTGTCCTATGGTGCTCATTCGAATCTGTGTGTTAACCAGATCAGGCTCAACGGTACTGAAGAGCAAAGACAAAAATATTTGCCTGGCCTTGTCAGTGGTGAGCACGTTGGCGCGCTGGCAATGTCAGAGGCAGGGTCAGGATCTGATGTTGTTTCAATGCAGCTTAAAGCAGAAAAAAAGGGCGGCCACTACGTGCTGAATGGCAGTAAATACTGGATCACAAATGGTCCGGATGCTGACACTCTGGTGGTTTATGCAAAGACAGATGCCAGCGCTGGTTCACGCGGCATCACCGCTTTTATCATTGAAAAGGGCTTTGAGGGTTTTACGACCTCAGAGCACTTCGACAAACTGGGTATGCGCGGGTCCAATACAGCAGAACTGATTTTCAATGATTGCGAAGTCCCTGAAGAAAATATTCTGGGCATGGAAGGTAAGGGCGCAAACGTTCTGATGTCTGGCCTTGATTATGAACGGGTGGTTTTATCAGGTATTGGGATTGGAATTATGCATGCCTGTCTGGATCACATCATGCCTTATATGCATGAGAGAAAGCAGTTTGGTGAGCCCATTGGTAACTTTCAGCTGATGCAGGCCAAGATAGCTGATATGTATACCATCATGAATTCATCACGTGCTTATGTTTATGCAGTTGCTGCGGCATGTGATCGTGGTGAAGTCACCCGACAAGACGCCGCGGGTTGTGTACTTATAGCCAGTGAAAAAGCCATGGAGCAATCAGTTCAGGCGGTGCAGGCGATGGGTGGGGCAGGCTATATGAATGACTCACCTTTAAGCCGAATTATGCGTGATGCAAAATTAATGGAGATAGGCGCCGGCACCAGTGAAATTCGTCGCATGTTATGTGGTCGTGAATTGATGCGGGTGACCCGTTGAGTGTCTTAACGTCGGCGATTTCACCGTCAGCGGCGACTTTTAAATCTAATGCAGAAGCCAACGCTGATGCATTAAATACAGTACGTGAAGCAGCGCTGGCTGCAGCAGCGGGCGGTGGTGAACGCTCACGCGAGCGACATTTGTCGCGCGGTAAAATGTTGCCGCGTGATCGTGTCGCGAACCTGCTTGATCCGGGCTCTGCGTTTCTTGAAATAGGCGCGACCGTTGCCCACGACCTTTACGATGGTGCTGCACCTTGCGCCGGTGTTATTGCAGGGATTGGCCAGGTGCACGGTCAGGATGTGATGGTCGTATGCAACGACGCAACCGTTAAAGGTGGCACTTATTACCCGTTGACCGTCAAAAAGCATCTGCGGGCGCAAGAGATCGCCCAGGAGAACTGTTTGCCTTGCGTTTATCTGGTCGATAGTGGTGGTGCTAACTTACCCAATCAGGACGAGGTGTTCCCGGATCGTGATCACTTTGGCCGGATCTTTTTTAATCAGGCCAATATGTCTGCGGCAGGTATCCCCCAGATTGCGGTGGTGATGGGGTCATGTACCGCAGGTGGTGCTTATGTGCCCGCGATGTCGGATGTCACGATTATTGTTAAAGAGCAAGGCACTATATTTTTAGCCGGGCCGCCTTTAGTGAAAGCGGCTACTGGTGAGGTGGTTAGCGCCGAAGATCTGGGTGGTGGTGATGTGCATACGCGATTATCAGGTGTTGCAGATACCCTGGCTGACGATGATGCCCATGCGCTGGCACTGGCAAGACTTGCGATAAAAAATCTTAATCGTACCAAACCTGCCACGGTTCAATTGAAACCCAGTGAAGAGCCTTTGCTTGATCCTGCTGAAATTCCTGGTGTAGTACCAGCGGATCTCAAAACGCCGTATGACATTCGTGAGGTGATTGCCCGCATTGTTGATGGCTCGCGATTCGATGAATTCAAGGCACGCTATGGCACCACACTGGTGTGCGGGTTTGCACATGTGTGCGGAATGCCCATTGGTATTGTGGCGAATAACGGTGTGTTGTTTTCAGAGTCAGCCGTCAAGGGCGCCCACTTTGTAGAGCTTTGTTCGCAGCGAAAAATACCCTTAGTGTTCCTGCAGAATATTACTGGCTTTATGGTCGGGCAGAAATATGAAAGCGAAGGCATCGCGCGTCATGGTGCCAAGCTGGTGACTGCGGTTGCATCAACCAAGGTGCCGAAAATCACGATCATTGTTGGTGGATCTTTCGGCGCTGGAAATTATGGTATGGCAGGGCGTGCGTATGGACCTCGTTTTCTGTGGACCTGGCCAAACTCCCGAATATCAGTGATGGGTGGAGAGCAGGCAGCCGGTGTGTTGGCGACGGTAAAACGTGATGCCCTTGAGCGAAAAGGGGAAAGCTGGTCAGCTGAAGAAGAGGCGAAATTCAAGCAGCCAACAGTCGATATGTTTGAACGCCAGTCGCATCCATTGTATGCATCGGCACGGCTATGGGATGACGGCATTATAGATCCCTGCAAGACTCGCGATGTTTTAGCGCTGAGTCTGAAGGCAAGTTTGAATGCACCCATCGAAGAGACACGCTTCGGCGTGTTTCGCATGTAAGGCGGGACGCCCTGTTTATGTTTACTAAAATCTTAATTGCCAATCGTGGTGAAATCGCCTGTCGCATAATGCGCACGGCTAACGCGATGGGTATTAGCACTGTGGCGGTTTACTCAGACGCTGATGCTAATGCGTTGCATGTTTCCCTGGCCGATGAAGCGGTTCACATAGGAGCGGCACCCGTTGCGGAAAGCTATCTGCGTGGTGATGTGATCATTGAAGCGGCGTTATCTACTGGAGCGCAAGCAATACATCCGGGCTATGGGTTTCTTTCTGAAAACCCTGACTTTGTAGATCAGGTCAGCGCGGCAGGGCTGCGTTTTATAGGCCCGTCTGCTGATGCTATTCGTGCCATGGGGCTAAAAGATGCAGCTAAAAAGTTAATGCATGAAGCCGGTGTGCCGGTGGTGCCCGGTTATCACGGTGAGAATCAAGAACCTGGTTTTCTTAAAGACGAAGCAGATCGTATTGGTTATCCGGTATTGATAAAAGCGCGCGCCGGTGGTGGTGGTAAAGGCATGCGCAAGGTAGATGACCCAGCAGATTTTGCCGCGTCACTGGAAGGTGCCATGCGTGAAGGCAAGGCAAGCTTTGGTGATTCAGCCTGTTTGATTGAAAAGTTTGTCAGTTCGCCACGGCACATAGAAATACAGGTGTTTGGTGATGATCACGGTAACGTAGTGCACTTGTTTGAACGCGATTGCTCGCTGCAAAGACGTCATCAGAAAGTGATAGAAGAGGCACCAGCTCCGGGTATGACTGCGGAAATGCGTGAAGCCATGGGCAGTGCAGCGATAACCGCGTGCCAGGCGATAAACTACTCTGGCGCAGGGACTATTGAATTTATTGTTGATAGTACCGACGGCTTGAAACCGGATGGTTTCTGGTTCATGGAAATGAACACCCGCCTTCAGGTAGAGCACCCGGTGACTGAAGCTATTACCGGTCAGGACCTGGTCGCCTGGCAACTGCAAGTAGCAGCGGGTGAAAAGCTACCGTTGACTCAGGATCAGCTGTCGATCAATGGGTGGGCTTTTGAGTCGCGAGTCTATGCAGAAGACGTAGAAAACGGTTTTTTGCCAGCGACCGGTACAATGGATTATCTGCGATTTCCCGCAAATGCCAGAATAGATACCGGCATTCGTGAAGGTGACACCATCACGCCATTTTACGATCCCATGATAGCTAAACTGACTGTGCATGCAGCCAGTCGCGCGCAAGCGTTAAATAAAATGCGCAGGGCACTTAAAGAAACAAAAGCAGCGGGTTCTATAACCAATATAAATTTTCTTGCGGCGTTATGCGCCAATGAAGATTTTGCAGCGGGAAATGTAGATACGGGTTTGATCGAACGTGATCTTGATCAATTGGTGCCCGTTGCGCCAGTGCCCACCAGTATTACTGCACTTGCAGCGATTGGCGCGTTAGATCTGGTCGTGAATACTCCCGACCATTGTGGGTTTACCTTATGGGCGCCTTTGTCACAGGGTGTGTTTTTGCAAGTGGCAGAGGCTGAGCCGCAGCTGGTTCAAGTCGCAACGCTGAATGAAAAATCTTTCAGGGTTACGGTAGGCAGTGAGACGCATCATGTGAACTTTCTTGCTACTGAAGGTAAAGTGACCATTGATGGCAAGATAGCGACTGCAGAAACCGTGTTCAGGGGGAGTCATGTCAGTGTTTTTGCTGACAAGTCGTATCACTTTACGGTACCAGATGCCTTAGCTAGTCATGCAGACCAAGGTGCTGGTGATGATCGTATCATTGCACCCATGCCGGGTCAGATTAAAGTGGTTAGTGTGGCGGCCGGTGATCAGGTTACCGCCGGTGATCCGTTGCTTGTGATGGAAGCGATGAAGATGGAGCACACCTTAACAGCGCCACGGGATGGTGAGGTCGCCGAAGTGCTAGTGGGTGTTGGTGATCAGGTTGACGCTAGCGCGCTGTTGTTAGCGCTGACAGAGCTTGCAGATTCGGATTAGAGATTGGTTTCCGGGCAGGAGAGAAACCCTCAAAATCGGGGGTTATTAATCGCTCGTTAACCGTTGCATTCGTTGCGGCCACTGGTGTCTAACATAGACGATCGCAACTGCGGTGTACCTGGCTTACTATCAATGGCCTGCGATGCGCACCTGAGCGGCCCTGGCTAAGGCCTGTAGCGGCACAGGGCGATCCGGGTCGCATGGGCGGGTGCAAGTGAGTCTAGCCGAAGCGGTGTCTGTTAAGCGGCCAGATTCACGTTCGATTCACCAACGTCTGCATCATTGGCTGCAAGTTGCGGCGCTAACTGTGACAAACATTTGGTCATATATTGCGCCACAGCGGCAGGCGCTAATGTGGAATCCCAGTAATCGAGAGAAGCCTGTTGCAACGCTGCCATGCGTTCGGGATCGGTAAGCAATTCATCCAGTAAGGCGGGTAGGCAATCCCAGCTTTTAACGATAAATGCAGGGGAGTTTTCTGCAAACCAGTGATCCGGCTGTTCTTCGGCGATCACAATGCATCCGTAGTACATGCCTTCGCACAGCCGGTATGTTTCCAGATGTGTACCGCGTGGGCTGAGACAGATTTTTGTATCCATTAGAATTTGTGGGTAGGTGTCAAATTCCGGGGTGTCATTAGCTTTGGGGAAAAAGCTGGATAACTTCACATCGATTTCGTATGGCTTGTTCTGCTTCCACTGATCAACGGTGCTGACCATGCGCTCACGGGAGAGCACTTTGTTGGTTTTAACCAGTCCTCCAAGTACCTTCTTGTGGTCAATGCTGCCGGTGAAGGATGCATCGATCTTGCGGTTATTGATCGGTGTTACCTGGTTTCTGACAGGCAGGCGATAATAGCCGTAAGGAATGGCAAACAGATTTTTTTCTTTGTTTCGGTAATGGTGGGGGAATCGTTTCGACTGCTGTCTGGCATATTGAATCAATGCCATGGCATTAAAGCGCCACCAACCGGTGTGGAACGCCAGCTTCATGTGCTGGCCAGGTGCTTTGAAGACTGCGTGCACCTGGTCTGCATAGCTGGGAACTCGTGCCCATTCGTCGCCCATGATTACTACCACCAGGTTCTGGCGATGAGTGAGTTTCTTTGGAAGTTCGGTGACGCTGCGCGTGAAGACAAACGTATAGTCTTGAAATAATTCGATATTTTTTTGCAGTGCACTCATCACTGCGGTGAAATAGTCGATATTACATTCGAGCGCAAACGGTAGGGTATTGCGTACATCAGCCAGGCATTCGGTTTCTTCGCCGCCCATACAGACCAGACAGTTACTTAAATCGACTGTATTTTTGGTGGATCCCGAAATCATAGTTGGCTTACAAATTTATGAATAAAGCTATTTATCGGGATACTGGGCAATAGGTTTAGGGACTAATTCGAGGGATTGGTAACAATTTTAAATTAATCATGTCAATATCCCGATCGAGCGGACAGAAATTAGCGAATCAACCGATTCAGGGTAAGCTAACCGGTTTAAATCATCATACAACCCGACCACGGTTACGGGCTGTATTCACTAGCGTTGTTATTGTCAAAGTACCTCCTGATCCATGCAAAAATTTTTACACTTTCTGGCGTTCGCGATCGTGGGAACAGTTGCCTTTTGTATGCTGTTCTTACAAGTGTTCCCGATCCTGCATGATTTTCCTGAGTGGATGTACCAGGGGTGGATATACTCAGAACTTCTGAGCGGCGATAACCAAGCGGTCGCTGAGCGTTTTCAGTTAGTCGGCTACCCGGTACCTAACTCGGTTAGCCAGGTCGCAATAGGATTGTTGAACTTTGTGGTCACACCGGTCATGGCAGGTAAGCTGTGGCTAGCGTTTTACTTGTTGCTTTCGTCAGTGCTGTGGTTTGTTATTTCACGGCAACGGACCAATCGGCTAGACGGTGCGCTGCACTTATTGCTGACGGACTTAATCACATTCGGTCCCGGCTTTTGGAACGGCTACATCAATTTCCAGTTCGGATTGCTGTTCCTTGCATTCTTCTTATACCTAACCGTGTGTCGCGGGTTGCGCAGTTATTGGCTGCTGTGTGCCTTCGGGCTGTTGATTTTCTTCTCTCATGCTGTCGTGTTTGCTGTGTTTGTATTGTTCAATCTGGCGTGCATGGTGTCGGTGTGGCGAGACCGGCGCAGGAGGGTGTTGCTGGCATTGGCCCCTTCACTTTTGTTGATGGGCTGGTATGCGTTGATCAGGTTTGCTACTGAGGAGGCCACAGAGTCACGTGGTTTTAGTCCCCTGCAGTGGGTGCAGTACAAGGCATACACGGTGGCCAAACAGGGGCCGTTTCATAATTTTATTGGCCATGATGGCAAAAGCATTCTCGAGAACTTTCCGCTGCTTTACCAAGCTGGTTTTCTGCTGAATTTTCTGGTGGCAGCGCTGTTGTTCTGCTGGTTTTTTAGCGTTGGCTGGGGAATTATCCGTCGAGACCCCGGTCGATTCTTCAGTGCGACAGGCGGTTCAATTACCGCCGGCTTTCTGATGCCTGTGCTTTTTACAATGGGTCTTGCCGGTGTTGCTTTTTTGGCCGGCGGTCAATATACGCTTGGCGTTGTTAACCTGGGCGAGCGTTTTTTAATCATCGCGTTACTCTTACTGTTGCTTCTTTTTCGTGGTCCAAAAGTGATTCGAACAAGCTTGGTGGTGATTTGCGCTGTCCTTTCGTTCTATACAGTGAGCGTTATTTTTGCGGTATCCAAAAGTAGCCTGAAAATCTACTCTGTCGAGCGCTCTGCCGAAATAAATGATCTTCAACAATATCTAGGTGATATTTACGCCAACACCGCTCATAAACATTTTAACCATCGTTTGTTTATCTATGCCGATAGAGGCGTGGAGTTAACGCATGAGATACCGGTGTTATTAGCGATTGATTTACCCACCAGCGTAGTTGAGAATCGCAAGTAAGCAGGTACTAATCTGTGAACCATTGGCGGCGTTTGGAATGACTGAAACAATAGACAACTTGCGCTCAACGCACAGAGCAAATCGTGCAGCATTGAGTGCTGATGTTCAAAGTCGCAATGCAGTTGCCTTGCAAACACGTGTGGAGTCGATTCCAGAGTATCAGTCGGCCCGCCATGTGGCAGCCTACATCGCCATTCGTGGTGAAATTAGTTTGGCTGCTGTGATCGAAAGCGGCGCGGCCGACGGTAAGCAGTTTTACCTTCCTGTATTAACAGAGGGCTCAATGTTCTTTGCGCCGTGGTCACCTGGTGTGCCTCTGGAAAAAAAAGGTTTTGGCTTGCTTGAACCCGTTGCAGATCCGGCTTCCTACATTGAACCCCGTTATCTGGATCTGGTGTTAGCGCCGTTGGTTGTGTTTGATCCTCAATGTAATCGGATCGGGCAGGGTGGCGGGTTCTATGATCGCACTTTTGCTCACAAAATGTTGTCGGCATCAGTTGTGTCACCACTGTTGATGGGGGTGGCACATGACAGTCAGCGTGAGTCGCAGTTGCAGCCACAGAACTGGGATGTGCCGTTGGATTTAGTGGTGACTGACCGTCATATTTATCCACAGTAGTGATTTTGGTGGCTTGTTGCAGTCACCAATAATGGCAGGCATTGAGCCCTTGAATCAGCTGGTTTACTATTCTTTGATTGAAATTTACATTTTCTAACCTATTGATTTTAGGCGATCACGCTACATTTTTAGTGCTAATATGCACTTTTAGATTGATTTGGTGTATATTCATATGTATTGGCGGGCAATGCCGATACATTAAGTGCACGGGATCAGTAAGTCGGCAAGTTGACTCAGTCTGGGCCCCAACCACTCTCTGGGTGAATAACAGCAACTGGAAACTCAATGTCAGAGATTAATCCGCTAGAACAGATTGAACCTGCAAAAATTTCGGTGGCCGCACTGAATACTTTTGATCGGATCGTTGAAGCATGGGGTCTCAAACAAACTGAGGCGATGACTTTACTGGGTTTTGAAAAGAATACCCGCAGTACGTATTTCAAATGGAAGCGAGACCCGGCATCGGTAAAGTTACCCAAGGAAAAGCTTGAACGGTTGTCCTATATTTTTGGCATTTATAAAGCGCTACAGATATTACTGCCCAACCCGGCTAACGCTGACGCCTGGGTCAAAAAGCCAAACTCTGCGCCTCTGTTTAATGGGGAGTCCGCGCTGAATCGGATGCTATCGGGCCATGTGGCTGACCTTTATGTGGTTCGGCGTTATCTTGATTCACAGCGGGGTTGGTAGTGCGACCATCAGTGTCATCTGTGCATTGGGCACCGTCATGGCGATTGGTGCTCAGCCGGTTTCCACCGGTGAGTGTTTTCGATCGTGTAGCCAATGCAGATGAATTGAGTGTTGTTCTAGCGATCGAGGGTATGACCAACGATCGACTGAGAAACGAGTTGGGCGAGCTTCGTCTTGTGCCCGAAGCAGAGCAACAATTCGGTCCGGGAACCACCCCCATTATGGCGGCGTTTACACATATTAATCCCGAGGGCAGTCGCTTCAGCGATGGGACCTACGGGGTTTACTATGCGGCGCGGAATGTAGAAACAGCGCTGGCTGAAACCCGCTATCATCGCGAAAATTTTCTGAAACGAACACAAGAAGCGCCGCTTGAAATCGACATGCGCTCGTATTTGTCAGTGGTTAAGACAAAGCTACATGAGTTACGTGGGCAGCAACAGAATTTTGCTGCAGCCTATGACAAAGACTCTTATGCGGCCAGTCAAAAGTTAGCAGTTACTCTTCGCGGCGAAGGCTCGAATGGAATTGTCTATGATAGCGTTCGCCACAACGGCGGAGAATGCATAGCGGTGTTTCGTGCAAACATTTTAGCGCCGGTGAGCCAGGGTAGTCATTACTGTTTTCGATGGGACGGCGAGCGTATTGCTGACACCTATCGTAAAGAGGCCTTATAGGTAATGGGATAGAGGGCTAAACAGGCTTGTGGATCCAGTGTTGTACAATGTGTGGAAATTCCTTACGGAGGTTTGTGGATACGCGTAGGCTTGTCTAGATTGCGAAAAACAGCTTGCTACTATCATGTTTGACCAGAATGGGTGGCGTGCACCACCCACTTGAGTCCTGATGTCGTTGCTTGCGGGCCGTTGAATCTGACCGTCGGTTAGTATCGCAGCACCGCAGCCTCAAGTGACCGCAGATGGGGAATTGATGCTTTGGTGCGTCTTACTTACAGTTGGCAATTAGGTTGCCTGCCTTTGGCCCTTGCTGTTCTGAGCAGCCCTAACGCTTTTGGCATTTGTGCTTCAAGGTCTCGAATTCTGGTGCTGGGAGCAGGGTGAGTAGACAACAATTCAGGTGGAGCCCCTTTGTTGGCAGCAGCCATGTTGCGCCACAGCTGGGTGCTGGCGCGTGGATCAAAACCGGCGCTGGCCAGTAGATCTAGTCCCAACACATCAGCTTCACTTTCTTGACCACGGCCGTATGGCATTAACACGCCGACTTGTAAGCCCAGGCCGAGGGCGGCCATCGCAGTGGCGCTTTTGCTGTCGGTGCTGGCGCCGATTAAAATCTGGCCAATGGCCATTCCAGCTTGTCCCGCAAGGCCAGCTGACACCCGGGCTTTGCCGTGGTTGGCCCGGACATGTGCGACTTCGTGTCCCATGACAGCGGCGAGCTGATCCGGGGTCTCTGCGACTTTCAGCAGACCAGTGTAGACGCCTATTTTTCCGCCGGGCAATGCGAAAGCGTTGACTTGATCGTCGTCGAACAGGGTGACTTCCCACTGCTGATTGTCGCTAAGCTCTGCGGTAATAGCGTTACCAATGCAGCGAACGTAGGCAGTTTTTCGCCGGTCAGTAGAGATTGGGATTGTTTTTTTCATGTCCGCATAGGCGCTTAGACCCATGGTGGTCATTTGCTGGTCGGAAACCAGGCTTAACTGGCGCTTGCCTGTGGGAGACGTGGCGCAGCCAGCGGCTAGTGCGGCTGACAAGGTGCAGGTAATCGCTAAGGTTTTGAACACTTTTTCTCTCCAGCAATTCAATGAGGTTAATGTATAACGTTGTCGGTATCAGTGCCACTTTACTTAGCCGCTGTGAGCCAGTTTTCGAACTTACAGAGCTAACCTATTCAGAGCCGCGCTCAGGCTGGCAAGGTATCGAATGTACACCAAGACAGATTGCTGCTTGACCGTCACCTTTCAGTCTGTACCATTAGCAGTTTTGAGAAAAGACACTAATAATGGCCAAGAAGAAAGCCGAAAAAGATAAGCCAAAATCCAAGTCATCTACTGCTAGAACAAGCAAGAAAAAGGGCTTGGATAAAAAGGCGGCGAGTAAAAAAACCAGCAGTAAAAAAACGGCCAAAAAAGTCGCTAAAAAAGTGGCCACGAAAACAGCACGAAAAGAGTACCCCAAAGGTAAAAGCAAGCAAATACCCTATGATTTGGTCTACGTTGCGGACAGTGATCTTCACGGCAAGGGCATGTTTGCGCGAACAGCGATAAAAGCCGACATATCATTAGGCTTACTTGAAGGCTACCCGATAGAAAAAGACGGCACCTATGTGCTTTGGTTAACTGCCAAAAAAGGGCTGCGAGTCACTAATGATTTTCGCTTTATCAATCACAGTAGCAAGCCTAACTGTGCGTTGACCGGTACCGAAGTTGTTACCCTGAAGAAGATCAAGCCTGAAGAAGAGCTTACTCATGATTACGGTTGGTAGGATTTGTAGACATTGTCGACAAATAATCTTGTCAGTAAAAAGCTCGATTGCCGAGCGGTACTTGCCATACCGTCGGTATTTTATACGTGGCACGATGCGCGTGCGCATACATTAATCGCATGCCATGATGGTGGGATAATCAGTCCAGATAGTCGGCCCAATGATGTTTGCTGATGCCAAAAACAAAGAAATGGGGGTTTAGCAGAGATTGCTTTGTGTTGTAGCGGATTGCCTGCATGTTCGTATCCGTAAGCTGCCCCCCGGCTTCTTCAACAATGCATTGGGCGGCTCCTGTATCCCACTCGCCTGTCGGACCAAGGCAGGCGTAGATATCGGCGCGACCTTCAGCTACCAGGCAGGATTTTAGCGCGCCTCCCATGCGTACCGTTTTGTGGTCGCCAAGCTTGTGCAAGAAATTCTGCAGTAATGAACCACTTCTATTTGCCCAGCCAAGTGCTACCGTGACTTTGTGCTCAGGTGCTGATCGGACACTAATTTTACGCGGCGTTTCGTTACCAATCTGTTTCCAGGCGCCATTCCCTTTGGTGGCCCAGTAAGTTATCTCCAGTGCTGGCGCATGCACTACCCCGAGAACAGGTTTGCCGTGATGAATCAGCGCAATATTAACGCTGAATTCGCCGTTCTGCTTGATGAACTCCCGGGTACCGTCAAGCGGGTCTACCAGCCAGTAGGTTTCCCAAGAATTGCGTTCTTCTAGCGGTATGTTGCAAGATTCTTCAGACAATACCGGAAGAACCGGATCTATCGAGCGCAGTTTTTCGGTGATTATCTGGTTGGCTGCTAAGTCGGCGGCGGTAAGCGGGGTATGGTCTGTTTTGTGGGTGACAGCAATGTCTGCCGAGAATAGTTCAAGGATGGTGCCGCCAGCAATTTTTGCAATTTTAATAACTGCATGGTCGCGACCGGGATACATTTCAGACTTTGATAACATGTTCACCTGATCGATCTTACAGCAGTGTTTATAGAAACACCCCAAGTTCTTACTTACGTAAAAACTGGGTTGGCGAGGGTGCGTGGTTTTTTACAGCTATGCAGCTTTAAGGTGGTCGAAAGGTGGCTGCTTGAGTGTTGTCAGTAAATTTTCTATGTCATCAGACAACAGTGGTTTGCTGAAATAATAACCCTGAATAATATCGCACTTCCAGTCACGCAATAGTTCGAACTCCTCTTTCGTTTCTACACCTTCAGCAACGACGTCCATGCCTAGTTTGTGCGCCAGATCAATGCATGTGCGCACTATCACCTGGCTGTTGTTATTTGTTGGCAGCTCTCGTACAAAAGATTGGTCGACTTTGAGCCTGGAAAATGGAAACGATCCAAGGTTAGTCAGAGATGAATGGCCGGTGCCAAAGTCATCTATGGCGAATGCGACTCCAACAGAATGCAGCGCTAACATTTTTTGTTTCGCGAGTAATGGATTGCCAATAACAGCGCTCTCAGTGATTTCGAGTTCAAGTTCACCGGGTTTGATATTGTATTGGTCGATAATGTCCATGACAGTTTGTACCAGGTGCTCATCGATGAACTGATGTGGTGACAGGTTGACTGATATGCAGGGCAGTCTAAGGCCTTGTGATCGCCATGTGGTGTACTGTTCTACCGCTGTCCGCAACGCCCATGCACCATAGTCGACGATGATTCCGGTTTGCTCGGCAAGTGGAATAAACTCTGCGGGTGAAATGGCACCCAGATCTGGATTGTGCCAGCGCATCAGGGATTCCGCGCCGGCAATGGTGCCGTCGGCAGCGCGGTATTGGGGCTGGTACTGTAGGGACAATTGCTCTTCTGCCAACGCTGAGCGCAAGCGGGTAATAACTGAGATGCGATAATCCCGTGCTTTCTGTAATTCAGCCCCAAATTCGCATAACTGGTCATTGCCCCGGGCTTTTGCACTTTCAAGTGCCAGGGTCAGTCGATCCAGGATTTTGATTGACGATACGGCCTCCGGATGTGATTGCTCACTGTGGTACAAACCGTAGCATGCCGTTAGTGTGATCCATTCATTTTCAATTTGAGCGGGCACGTTTAAAGCGTTGCGTATGTTTTTGACAACGCCTGGTGCGCGGTGTTCACCGTCAGTTGGATTACGCACCAATACGGCGAATTTGTCTTGACGAAATCTGAACAGCGCATCGGTATCGTCAAGTACTTTTGTTACTTCGCAACTGACGTGTCTAATCAATTCAGTTGCGTGCTCTTCACCCCATCGCAATTGTGTGATGGAGAAACCGTCGAGGTCAAAAGCTATGATTGTATAGCTTGCTATTGAGGGAAGCTCTTCATCGAGAACTTGCTGTAGCCGTTTGCGATTGAAAAGCCCGGTGTTTGCATCATGGTATGCCGCAAAGTGAAGCTTTCCGGTGTACCGAGACAGAACGGCAACAATACTGCCAAGTACAGCAAGACAAATTATACCGACCAGCATCAACATTTTTATGATGTAAGTGCGTGCTTGTTGGTGAATCTGGCTGCTATCAAGTTGCAGCGTGGTGGTTATCGGCAAGCCGTTAACCTGCATATAGGTCGCTAACACCTTCTGATCATCTGTGTCGAGTATGCTGTTTGCATCTAAATTGCAGCAGACCGAAGCTTTTGCAAGTAGGTCAGACACATCAACAGCGGGAGTACCCATCTGTTTTAAAGTGTTTCCTGCTTGATCATGGAATGCGAGTGAGATCACTCCGGGGCGTTCGGAAATCTTTTCAAACAAGCTGCTGTTAACAGCGTTGTGATTGGAAAACTGTAGTCCGAAGTCAACCTGTTGCAGCAGTGCTTCGCCTTCTCGTTGCACGTTATTATGCAGGACAGCCACATGGGTCTTGTATGAGGGAATCAGAACTATTGCCTCTATGATCAGAAGGCTTGCAATACTGGCGAGCAGCACAGGCTTGCATACGTCGCAGCGGATAGCGTCGTTTCGCCATGGGCGCTTGTTTTTTGAGCTTAGCCAGGCTTTTTTAAAGAGGATATTCCTGGTGTTCATGATCTTCATCTGCCGAGAATGCGATTGCGCTGGTAGTCTGTTGGAGCCCTTGGTTACAATCGGCAGAACACAGGGTGACTGGAGTGCTGTTGCCGGCTCGTAAAATGGAAGAATTATTTTAAGCTCATGAATTTGTTGGGAATTATAGTGTTTCAAGCCTGGCGTGATT
>JAVCKV010081893.1:0-60402 GCA_032274145.1 Herpochondria borealis | reverse complement strand
CCAGTAGAGGGTTTAAACCCTCTACTGGTTAAATAGTATCTTTATTTAATAAACCCGTAACGCTATATTAGGACGGGACAACTGTATTAATATGCGATTGTTTTCTCCGGAATAGCTAGGCTATCTATTTAAGTTCGCGTAGAATATTGATTGATTGACATTACCTCTAATTGATCTTAAAATAGCAAAATGAACTAAAGCCTTACCCCCACTTTTACAAACCAAAATGCGCCGCGCAATCCAAACTGTGATACTCTTCGACTATATGGAAATATACCATTACTTACATTGGCAGAATGCGTATGCTTATCAGGAAAAACATTAAATATATTACTACCTCCTACAGTCAACTTGAGGTTATTAAAAATCGAATATTTAATATTTAAATTAGTTAGCCATTTTGAAGAAAAGGTTTGATCTCGGCTCTCGATTTGGTTTGAGTATGTGTTGAGCACCCAATTTGATTGATATGCATCTTCGGGATGAACGTACTGTACCTCTCCAAATCTGGTCACCCCAATATGAGCTTCTATTTTTCTAGATTTATAAATAGCTGATAGTATTACTTTGCTTTTAGGCTGAGCTACTTCTATCCTAGAAACCTCCTCTCTATTAAAAAACGTTTCTTCAAATCCACTCAGTAGCTCTGGAGTATTAATAACCTTATTGCCCTCTTCATCTTGTCCCACAATAGTTTTTGTCCAATTGCCAAGCATCGAAAAATTCAACTCTCTTTTGCCAAAATTATATCTGTACTTTATCGAATAATCTACACCAGTTGTCCTTGTATCCACAGCATTACTGAAAAACTGAGCCTGAGAAACATTTATCGGATTCAATATATCACCAAACCTAGAATCCGCTTCAGCAGCAAAACGCCCTGTTGTAACAATCCTATCCTTGATCATGATACTATAAAGATCCAATGAAACAGATAGGTTATCAATAAAATTTGACGAAACACCAATGTTGTAATTTACAGACGACTCTGCTTTGAGTGGTTCTATGCCAAATGTTCTTGTAATAGGATCAGAATTATTGAAGTGGGAAACAAATGCTCCTACTTGCTCATCTCCCTTTGAAATAAACTGCAAAGATGTAGTACTAAAATGCACTTGCGGCAATGATGGCGCTCTAAATCCGGTATTCACAGTTGACCGAATAGAGGTCTTATGCGAAAGTTGATATCTAGCATACAGCTTCCATGAAAGGTTACTTCCAAAATCCTCGTAAAACTCTAATCTGCTGGCTACACCAACCAATAATGGTTCTGATATCTCCATATCGACATCGGCATTCATTCCAAAATTAAGCCTGTATTGATTTGTTTCATTCTCTGGTCTAAATCCAGGAAATGATTGTATTCCTGCCTCTTTGGGTTCACCATTAGGTCCTACCTCATCGAATAGCTGCCAAGAAGCATCTTCGCCACTGTATTGAACATAATTCTCTAACCTAGTTTCTACTCCGAATCCTACTTCTATAGGTCGAAACAACTCTAATTGTCTCTGAAGGTCAAGGTTTATTACATTTTGGGTGTACTTAAATCCTCCAGCTTTCACTTCACTTGGTGAGGCTAAGCCAAGAGATGCATTATTAGAATTAGAGACATTAAAAAAGAAACTGTTACTCCCTAATGAATTACTAAAATCAATCTTCCAATCATTTATCACACCTTTTGTCCCCGCAGTTATTGACCGATCAAAAATATCAGCATTAATATTAGGCGCAAAACCCAATGGATGGATCCCAGATTGCTTAAGATCCTGATAAGGGAACCTATAAAAAGCTCCAGACTTACCTAGTTTATAATTAGCACCTCCAAATACATACAACTCAAATCTATGATTAATAGGCAGTTTCATATTTAAGAACAAGCCCGCATTGATAGATTCAGATTGTCCAACTGACATTACATGCCTATCTTTTAAAGGTATACTTTTATAAAAATCGTCAATTGCTATTTCATCTTGATCTCTAGCATCTCCAAAAATGACTCCCGTATAGTTTCCTGATCGATCAGTTGAACTTCTATTTCTAAAATCAAAAGTCATATTGATAAAACTCCCTTTTTTTCCCAGATTAATTCCATAATTCCCATTGACCAATAAAGTCTCTCCATCTCCTTTTGTACTGACACCCGTCGAAGAACTTAAATCTATAACTCCTACTGATTCTTTCAGAATAATATTAATCACACCTGCAATTGCATCTGAACCATACTGTGTAGATGCACCATCACGAAGAACTTCTACTTTCTCTATTGCAGCTAATGGAATGGCGTTCAGGTCCGTTGCAACCGAACCTTTCCCAATAGTTCCGTTTACATTTACTAGTGAGCTACTGTGACGTCGCTTTCCATTGATCAATACTAATATCTGATCCGATCCCAGTCCTTTGAGTGTAGATGGGTCGATATGATCCGTCCCGTCACTAATCATTTGTTGTGTAGAATGAAAAGATGGAATCGAATTTTGCAATAAACTACCCATTTCTGATCTGGCCGAATGGGGTATTCTTTTCGCCTGTACTACATTGGTAGCATAAGCAGTCTTTAGTAAAGATGCAGATCTTAGTTTGAGTCCAACAACCACAACTTGTTCAAGAGGGGATAAATCTTTAAGTATAAAATTCACATTATGTTCGGCAAAAGAATTTGATTGTATACTTGATATTTCATTTCGATAACCAACATACCTAGCTTCTAGATCTTGTTCACCAGGACGAATAAAAAGTTCATAATCACCATCTAAATTGGTAGTTGTTCCTTTATTTAATTCGTCGACTGTTACGGTAGCTCCTACCAATGGTCTTCCTTGTTCATCCGTCACCTTACCAAATAACCTTACTTCATCTGATACTCTTATGATGGCGTATGTATTATAAGAGATTCTTTTATATTCAAGCCTAAAATATTCGAAAAGCCCCCTAAGTTGAGGCTCTAGCTCGGAATCAGAATCATAGGCAAATGAAGTTTCCAACAGATCGATTAATCCATTCTCATAAATAAAAGATACATCATGTTGCTCTTCTATAAGCTTCAGTACTTTTTTTAAAGATTGGTGATTTTGATCAGATTGCGAAATACCAATCGAAACTAAACCAATTATTATTGATATTGTAAACAATAGTTTTGATATTGATTTGGATACCAAAACCTATTCTGTAATTATGATTTGTTTGCCTCTTTTCTCAATATTCAAATTGAAAATTGTTTCTAGAGTGCTTAATAATGTTGCAAGATTTGGATTGTCGATTTTACCATCAAGTTTTTTTGAAAGTAAATCATCGCTTTCAAAAATGACTTCATATCCGTAGTTATTTTCAATTACATTTTTTAATTCTGATAATGGAGTACCATCGAAAACAATCGTCCCATCTTTCCATGAAGTATAGACTGATGTATTGACTTCGGACACTTGATATTCAATATCTGAATCACTAAAACTTGTTTTTTGACCAGGAATCATTGAAAAATTTGGACTTTCCCCTTCTTGATTTTTGTGTGTAATTGTAATATCTACCTTTCCTTCTTCTAAAACTACTGCAGTCTTTTCTTCATGTGTATTTACATTAAACTGGGTGCCCAATACTGTTACATTTAGATCATCTGTATAGACTATAAACTTTCTTCGTCCCTTGGTATCTGTCTTACTCACATTAAAATATGCTTCCCCCTCTAACCAAACTTCACGTTCAGATGACTCATCCCAATTACTGGCATATTCTATTGACGAGTTGGAGTTTAAAACAACTTCAGATCCATCAGGGAGGTTTATCGTTTGCATTTCATTGTAATCAGTAGAGTATTCATTTTTTCCATTCGAATCAAACAAGAAATAAGCACTTAGGGCAAAAACAAACATTGCTGCCACTTTTGATATCATTGACCAATTTATAACACTTGTATTTTCCGAAGTTATTTCCGAATGAATATTCTCCAATATTTTTTCTTTTTGATTTATCGAAGGAGATAACTTGGCACTATTTAACTGGATCACTAATTCACTAGCCTTTTCTACTTGCAATGATTTTTCATTGTCCTTATTAGAATATTCTTCCCAATAATCAGACTCCTCACTTCTCCGCTCTAAGACCCATGAAATGAAAGATTCATTTACAATTAGGTCATCAATTTTGTAATTTTCGGTTCTCATAAAATAGTATAAAAAAAAGGGTGTTTAAAATGGCTCTGGCAATTCAAAAACTACCAGAGCCCAAATATCTATATTTTCTATAAAAAAAATAGTCTTAAAAGATTATAGTGTAAAATTAGCCTTCATAAACATGTATCTTCCAGTATACCCGAACTGTGATGTTCTTCTTGAATACGGGAAAGAAGCATTTGATTGACCTCCCGCTCTATTCTCCGTTGGATACACGTCCAATAAGTTATTTGCTCCTATTGATACTCTGAACTTATCGTTTATTGGGTAGCTCAATGATAAATCTGTTATTAATTTAGCATCATAGATTGCATCCTCAGAAACTTCTGTTCCATCTATCCTTGCATCTCCAGAAAAGTCATCTGGATCTGTTACAGAACCATACCATACATTTCTTAAAGAGATGTCTAGACCATTTGTTAACGATAAAGTGTTTGATAATGAAAGTTTGCTTCTTGGTTGTGCAAGCGTAAGAAACGCTTCCTCTTGACCATCAAAGAAATCTCCTGATAATCCAGCATTTGCTATTTTCTCAGGAACCATAATATTAACTACTTCATTCTTAGAAAATGTAGCCGCTAGATTATTGTTCAATGAAAGTCCATTATCCATAGAAAGTCTGTAACCAACTACGATATCAATTCCTTGTGTTTTAGTATCAATAGCATTTGCTAAAAATCTTGCTTTACCAGCTCCAGCTGCCTTAAATAAGCTAGCCAACTCAGGGTCTCCGCCATCAGTGAATGCTCCAGAAAGAATTATTCTATCATCAATACTTATTTGATATGCATCTATTGTCAAGCTAAATCCTCCTGCTTTTGCAGTTGCTCCTACGCTTATACTCTTAGACGTTTCTTCTTTCAGTTTTGCAATACCAATTAATTGTGCGGCTCTACTATCATTTGTAAATAATCCCTCTTCTTGAGCTACTCCATTCGCATCAAAAATAGTACTACTTCTGCTAAAGAATTGTTGGTGTAAAGATGGAGCTCTAAATCCTGTAGAATATGCACCTCTTACAGATACATTATCCGTTGCCTTTACTCTAGTAGCTAATTTATAGTTAAAAGTATTTCCAAAATCTGAGAAATCTTCATATCTAGCTGCTAGTGCAAACAGAATTCGATCTGTTGCATCCAATTCAAAATCTGCATATCCAGCCAAACTGTTTCTAGACTTTGAAAGTGCATTAACTGGAGTAAATCCTCCAAAAACTTGTGCGGTACCTGGAAGTGATTCTCCTTGAGCATTAGTTGCTCCTCCTACACCACCAACTGTAGCGATTCCATTATTATCATATGTTGCATAAGAATTCTCTGCACCAGCTGTGATACTAAATTCTTCTACTCTATACTCTGTACCAAATGAGGTCCTCAAACCTGACATTATTTCTTCATACTTTCTTGAAAAATCAAGGTTTGTCGTATTCTGATTAAAACCAAACGCCCCCGCTTCAAAACTTGATGGAGAGGCAGCTCCTAGACTAGCATTAGTAGAATTGACAACAGTCATTTTCATATCATTGCCACCATAAGTGTTAGAGAAATCGACATCCCATTCATTGTATGTACCTCTGATACCGAAAGCAAGAGATTTATCTGTTATGTTAGACTGGATACCTGGAAGGAAACCGTTGTAGTTAGCCGCTGTATTTGCCTTTGGCCTATGTGCTTCTCTTAAGAATCCAAATCCTAGTCCCTCTCTTGATCCTGCTCCACCGAAAGCATATACTTCTGATGTTTCACTCAAAGGAATCGACATATTCAAGAAAGCTTTTCCTTCACGGAGTTTTGCAGTTCCTACTTTGAATCTGTAGTCACTTCTAGTTTGTCCTCTTGCAGCCAATTCAAGATCATCCAATGCATTGTAATCTTCGTTTGCACCTGCATCTATGAAATTTTGTGGTAATCCAGCAAGGATATTCGCATAATCATCACCCGTCATGTCTGCAATTGTTCCTGTAGGATTATTTTCTAAGTAGACTCTCTCTGCAGTATTGTCAATATCAAACAGTTTCTCCAGATTCGTTGCATTTCTTAATGCTGGGTTTCTAGTTCCTATAGAACCAGTAAGGTTGATAAATCCACCTTTATCTCCGATAGGTAATCCATAACTGGCATCAATTTGTATTTTTTCACCATCGATTCCACCATCTTGATGGTTTCCTAAGCTACTTGCATTTGCACCCGCAGTTATTCCTAATTCTAATCCTTCAGTTTTTTCTTTCAACACAATGTTGATTACCCCAGCTATCGCATCAGAACCATATTGTGCGGCAGCACCATCTCTTAGCACTTCGATTCTCTTAATCGCTGCTGCAGGAATGGCATTCATATCTGTACCTACAGAACCTGCACCTACTGTACCATTGATATTCAACAATGAAGTATTATGTCTTCTTTTACCGTTGATAAGAACAAGTACTTGATCTGGACCAAGTCCTCTCAAACTAGCAGGATCAATGTGATCCGTTCCATCTGATACAGTTTGACTTTGAGATGTAAATGAGGGAGCCGCCACATTTAATATTTCATTTATAGATACTTGACCGCTTTTCGATAATATTTTTGATACATCTATAACATCTACCGGCACTGGAGAATCTGTATTTGTTCTACTAAATGCTCTTGTTCCTGTCACTACGATCTCATCAAACATTACTCCACTAGAAAGTTGGAAATTTAACGCCGTATTTTCATTCGATGTAACATTAACAGTTTTTACTGAGTTATTATATCCAATGTAACTTGCAGTTAAGGTATAAGTCCCTGGCGCTAATGAGAGGGAGTAGTTACCGTCTATATCAGTGGTTGTTCCTGTTCCTGTTTCTCCTACACTGATGGACACACCAATAAGTGCTCCTGACCCGTCCATAGCCGCTCCGGACACAGTACCTTGTTGCCCATACATTACAACGCAACACAATGTAGAAATGATTGTTAATAATAGTTTTTTCATTGTTTAAATAGTTTTGATTTTACATTTGATTTCAATTTATCCAATACCATTTCTGACTAAAACTGTCTCACGTTTCCATAGCACTAAATCTAATTTCATCGATTTAAACACTCGCCTTAGTTGAGGTTACATCTGTGTCTTCCGACTAAAATTTTAATTAATTCTAAATGAATACAAAGAGACATATCCGAACAGATATGACATAACTGCAATGTGACAAGCACTACAATCAAACTTACTCAAATGCTTAGGTTGATTATTACTGTCATCTTATAGAGGAGAATACAAGCCGTTTTCTACCCATCAAATTGAGACAAACAGCTTAACATAAGTTATCAGCAAGAACAAACACTACCTAACCAACTAGTAATTAGCTACTTGCATTTAATAAAATAATCAATTAAAAATTAAACATAGAAAAAAAGATAGGTGTCAATAAATCTTTAAATTTCAAACTAGAACAATAATTTAACACCAGAATTTATACTTTTTTTCACCTTTTTCATGCCGCGAGACACCAATTTATAGATGGCATGGCTCTTTAGATTCATTAAATTTGAGATATCATCATAACTTAGTCCTTCCTGATACTTTAATACTATTGCTTCTCTTTCTCGGTTTGGCAATTTGGCGATTTCCGACTGTACCTTTTCCAATCTATCATCTGGCAGAACAAATGATGAATTTTTCAATTTTTGCTTTTCAAGTAACACTGAATCTAAATCTATGGTTTTTTGTTTTCCAATTTGATTAATAATCTGCCTTCTGAGTGCTGTAAAAAGATATCCCTTGATGTTAGACTTGATATTTAAAGTTGATCTTTTAATCCATATATTAATGAACATCTCTTGAATAGAATCTTCTATCAATTGTATATCTGAGGTAAGACTAGAACCATAATTATACAAAGAATCTATATGGGCATGGTATACCTCATCAAAGGCCGCTCTATCCCCTCTTTGGATCCTTTCCCATTCTTCTATTTTCCCAGATTTTGTCATTTAATACAAATAGTATGAGCTTAAAATAAGAAGATTCATCTTATTAATACAATATTATGTCAAATTCATGTATTTCTCAATCGCTTATTTTCCATTTCCGACTAACTGCTTTTCATCTGGTCATCACGGTATACTTAGCTGTGGTGCAAATCATTCATGAAACAATCTGAATCCTTTCTTTAGTGAAAATCGCTACTAACCTCCTTCTAAAATTGAAAAAGGATTTATTTGATAATCGATTTATAATAATTACCATTTATTCATTCAAAACTCCCAATCATTCATCCTCGTATAATTCAGCTTACGGACTGGATACATTTGCAGCAGATTCTAAACAACAAAAAATCCAATCAATGAAAAAAAGAATATTACAATTTGCTTCTATTTTTCTTATCTCACTATCATTTGCTTCATGCAGTAAAGATGATGGTACAGGAGGAAACACTGGAGGAGGTAATTCAAATGAACCAATAACTCTAGAGTGTCTATACAACACTGACATTACACTAACCAACCAGAATTCAGATGGTATCGATTATATAATAGATTGTGAATTAGAAATCAGAGATGGATCATTTATAATTGATCCAGGAACAACTATACAATTTAATGAAGGAGCGAGTCTTACGGTAGAAGCAGATGGAATCTTCAAGGCTCAGGGAAATAGCGGATCACAAATATTAATGACCGGAACTGACCAAGGACGAGCATCTTGGAGAGGAATTTATATCAATTCTAACAAAGGTGCAAATCAACTAGAACATGTGGTTATAGAAGACGCAGGTGACGGAGAAGGTTTTGGACTATTTAGCGAAAATAGTGCAGCTGTTACTTTTCAAGGGAGATTGAATATGAGTAACTGTACAATCAAAAACAGTGGTGATAACGGAATCTTCTCTCTGGAAGAACTTAACCTTAGTCAAGTAGATTTGTTTGCCAATAATACAATTACTGGGTGCAAACGATATCCTATATTAATCAAACAAGATCATGTATCGAATATGGATCTAAATTCATGTACTTTCAATGAAAATGGTATTAATATGATTGGTTTACATCAAGATGATAGTGATAGACTAAATAGTGAATCGACTTTCGAAGCATTGGATATTCCATATTTCATAGAAGATGGATTCGAGCTTTATGCTTCACTAACATTGGAGGCAGGTGTAGAGATTGTTATGGGTAGTGGTTCATTCATTAATTCTATTAGCAACAATAATCAATATCTACTTATCCAAGGCAGTCAATCTAATCATGTAACTATACGTGGTAAAGAAGCAATAAGTGGATACTGGGAAGGAATCTACCTAACTGAAGTCAATTCTCTTAATATTTGGGAATACCTTGATCTGTCAGATGGCGGTTCTACAGTGCAAGGTCATGGAGACTTCGCAGGAAACATTACACTAGAACAAGGAGCTAGTCTAACTATTAATAATTGTACCAGCTCAAGAAGTGGAGGCAATTGTGACATTGTATTAAATGACTTCGGCGGACTCCCTACATTAAATAACAACAGTCCTCAGATAACATCTGTCTGCGAAGAATAAAGCAAGCCATAACCCCAAGAATAATATCCCAATACAGTGATTTTATATCCTGATAAGAGTCGGTTTTTACCGACTCTTTTTTGTTTCTTTTGTAGAAAAAACCAGCTTACTTATAATTTCTCAGAAGAAGAAGAAGAAGAAGAAGAAGAAGAAGAAGAAGAAGAAGAAGAAGAATACATGATCATAGATGAAAAACAATACTTAAGACTATTAATAATAAGATACTATATGCTATCTATTCGCTCCTTAAACCAATCAAAAAACTCTTTCTTTTTCCCTTTAGAAATTGGCACTAAATCTCCATTTTTCATTAAGACATTGCCACCATCAGACTTCAATATCTTATCAATGAAATTGAAATGTACAATATGTGTATTATGTATTCTATAGAAAGCATAATCCGGTAGCGTTACTTCTACATCTTTCATTGTCTTACTAATCGTATGTGAAGCAGAATTGGTAACTATTGTGCTATAGTTTTTATATGACTCAACTCTTATAATATCTGTTTTCTTAATAACTATCCAACCCTCTTGAGTACTAAGGGAAAGCCAGTTACCTTTTGATTTTTTACTTTTTGAATTAACGATCTTTTCTACTCGATTGATTGCTTCTGCTAGTTCATCTGGATCGAGTGGCTTTAATAGGTAGTGGAGTGCCCCCTTCTTGAATGCTTGTACCGCATAATTATCATGGGCGGTCACAAAAATGATCTCTCCCTCGTAAGTGGGGACCATATCCAACATTTGAATTCCATTAATTTCTGGCATTTGCACATCCAAAAAAATAAGGTCAGGCTGTGTGTCTGCTATTAATTTTACCCCCTCAATCGCATTAACCGCTGTACCGATAATTTCAACCATATTAGGAATAGCATCGACCATCATTCGAGTGGTTTCTCGACTGTGTAGTTCATCATCTATTATTATTGCTTTGATCATACTTTTTAGACGTTTGTAACTTATACATTTATTATTTCAATGGTAATTTTTGCTCCTGTGTCATTCTTTTCAGAAGCACTTACATCTAAACTGTACTCGACCTCTCCGTTTTTATTCATGAGCTCAAATCTTTCTTTGATAATATTCAAGCCATAGGATTTTGTCTTATTGAGCTCTGGATTGATTGAGTTTTCGGATTCGACAGAGAGTCCTACCCCATTGTCTTCTACTATTACTGTGTAGCCATTCGAGATTTTCTCGATTGATATATCTAAGTTCTTATTTTCATTTTTAGAAGGTAGTAGTCCATGCCAAAATGCGTTTTCCACAATAGGTTGAATCACAAAGGGAGGAATTTTTACTTCTTTCCAATTTGAGTCCGATCCATAATTAGAAGTAAAAGTAAACGAATCATCAAATCGTAGTTGCTCTAGTTGAATAAATAGTTCTGTTAGTTCTACCTCGTCGACTAAATTCACTATTGCTTGGTCCCCATGATGCAAGGTCGTCCTTAATAATCGCGCAAATTTTGTAATATATTTCAGCCCTTTTTCTTTCTCATCTTTCATAAATAAATACCTAATAGAATTGAGGCTATTAAATATGAAATGAGGATTCATCTGTGACTTAAGAATCATGGTTTCTAGCTGCGCGAATCGTTTATCTATTTCTAGCTCTCTTTTTTGTCTATTGATATAAGATCTGATGATAGCACCTAATATACCCACAGCAATTAATCCAAGCAACAACTTAAACCATACTGTTTGATACCAAGCTGGTCTCACTTCTACTTTTACAGATGCAGGGATACTCCATTTTTCAGTTTCGGTTTTCACCCTAACTTGAAATTCATAATCTCCTGGCTGCACGTTCGTATATCCTTTTTTACGATCGCCTCTATCATTATTCCATTTCTGATCTACGCCTTTTAACTTATATTGATATCTTTCCAAATGAGCATCGATATAATTGATTGAACCATACGAAAACGAAAAGAAATTTTGATCATGAGGCAAACTGATTCCTGAAGATGCACTTAACAGAGTATCTTGTATTTTATCATACAATTCGAATCCAATAATCTGTGGAATAGGCAGCTTCTTTTGAAATAACAATAAAGAGTCCAAATTGACATGATAGTAACCTTGATTATATCCTGCGTATATTTCTTGACCATCAAAATCAATACAATACGTACCCGCGGAGACCCCAAACTCCTTCCCAAAATTCCTAACCTCTTTTGACTTAGAATCAATCCAAGAAATTCCTAAATCTGTAGCTATCCACATATTACCTTGATTATCCAAAGCTATATCATAGATACCATTTGATCTAAGTCCATTTTTACTATTTATATGACTAATTACTTTTTCTTCCTTTTTGTCCCATTCTATCAGACCATTAGTTGAGGTTCCTATCCAAATCACCCCATCATTGGTTTGCCCAAACGCATTGATCGTTCTAAAGTCTCCCCCCTGTTCCATTCCTATCTCTTTCGACAGATAATTTTTAGTAGTCTTATTCTCTTTATCAAACACAGTCCATCCTTGCTCTGTAGCTATCCAAATATCTCCTTCGTCATCTTCTAGGAAGTCAACTATATAATCTTGGTAAACAAGCGCGGGGTCAGATTTATGATTATAATGAATGATCTCCCCAGATTCCTTGTCCAACATAAATAAACCATCTCTTTGTCGTCCATTCCAAATACCTCCTTCCGAATCTACAAATACAGATTCATGTCGATAAACATCATCTTGACTCAATTCTTCTATCTTTGTCAAACCACTCTTTGGATGATATTCATACATGTGATAATAATCACTGACCAATATAGAATCTCCTGACAATGGAAACATTGACTGTATTGACGTTCCTTCTTTTATCTCAAAGGTATGTTTGATTTTCTTACCTGTTTTTAGATTTTTAGATTCAATTTGACCTGGTAATATATGATAGTGCACAAAATTATCTGTCACCGATATTTTTTTCACATAGTGCTTAGTCCTATAATCTGTAACGAAATCCGAAGTCGGGCAATATTTGTAAATTCCACGTTTACTTCCTCCTCTACTAAGTATATAAAAACAGCCATTCTTCGTCCTATACATCCTGCCATAGATATATTGATTCCGATTAGCTCCGTCTACTTTTGACAATACCGTTAAGTTATTATCTACGATATTAAATAATGCTAACCCTGCATTGTAAGACAACATGATATGATCTTTATCATAAGAAAACACCCCAGGAACAATATTCAATAGCTCTCCATCTACTTCTCTTATCACCTCAGATATTTCTAATTCAGTATCGAACCTTACCAACGCCCCAAAAGTCCCAAGCCAAAGATTTCCTTTACTATCCTTGCACATACTCCTACACCATAAAGGACTTACCTTATTTCTATTAAACTGGCTTTCCGAAGTTCCTTTTTCTATTTCTTTCTCAAAGAGAAAATTCTTGTGCTCGAATGTTTTGGTATTGAATTTTACTAATCCGCGAGTCGTCGCCAACCAATAAGTATGAGGCTCCTTATCGTGCTTTTCTACTGCAACAACAGTTTTAGCTCTGTATCTTTCTAGAAATTCAGCATCATCTATCGAAAAATGTACAAATTGATTCTGAGTTTTGTCATAACGAGAAATACCTCCATAGAAATACGAAATCCATATGTACCTATCTTCATCCTCCCACATTCCCCAAACTTGATCATGGAGGAGGCTGTTTTCATTGTTAGCTTTATATTCGAAATCATAGACTTTTTTTCCATTGATATCAAAGACGTTGATTCCTTTATCATAAATAGCAGTCCATATAAGTTGATCCGAATCTAGCATTAAATAAGCAACTCCATCCCCATCAATACTGTTATTGTCCCCCTCCGTATGAGTGAAGCAATTAATGGTAGAGCCACTATACTTACATAGACCTTTTCGTGTGCCGATCCAGAGATAACCTAAAGAGTCTTCGACTAAAGCACTTTTGGCAGTGAATATTGAGCCTAACTGATTGTACTTATCTTCTACTTTAGAGATATTGTGAATCTTGACTTGTGACTGACTAACCATCAAAAAAGGAAAAAAGATCATCCATAGCAGGATGAGCTTACTAACAGTAATATTGATATGTCGTTTTCGTAGAATCAATTGAATCGCATTATTGGATTGATATCAAACAAATATAAATGCTTGAAGTTACAAAATAGGCATTGATGAATAATTTACCTTATTCAATGAATGAATAGATGCTTCGAATATGACAGTATTTAAAATACTAAATGCTCTAACAGGAATCCGTTTGATCAAGATAATCACAAGGCTTATTAAAATAAATGGCCAATCAATCATTCCCCATAGCTATTCTTTCAATGAGAATGAAGAAATAGCCATTGATCAAATAAATATACAACACCCATACTATGTTTGCACTCTGAAGACAACATCCTAATAGATAATGTCCCCAACTGGTTGCAATATTCTTCATTAAGGAATTCTTATAGCTCTTCGAAATAAAAAGTTACCTCACAATAATTAAAACCTAAATATCACATGAAAAAATCACTTTTACTTCCTTTGTTATTACTCTGTATACTATCAACAGCTATCTCCCAAAATGTAGGAATAGGTACGGACACTCCACAGTCAAAACTAGATGTAAATGGCAAAATCAGACTCGGTAACGACGCTCAAAACTCAAATGCAGGAGACATTCGTTACAATGAAATAACAACTAACTTTGAAGGATATGATGGTTCTAATTGGTATTCTTTAACGAATAAAACGAACCCAGTAATTGTTTCCGCTATAACTGGAGCCAACTCCTACAATATGACCGCAGACTTTATAGCCAATCCTATTTATGTAAGTGATTCTACCGCTATCATATACGACGAAGGAGGACCTAATGGAGTTGCAAATTCTATCCAGTCTGCAATTAATGTAGTCAATATCAATAATGCTCAGGCTTTAAAAATTAAAATAGAAAACGAAAATGGCAATTCGAGTTTCACTATTAATAATGAACTTTTGAATGTTGAATCAAATACCATTACCGAACTATTTTACACCAATTTTAGTGACACCATATTTATAGGAAAATCTACTATTGAACAATATAACGGTTATAAGATAACTTATCAATTTCTATATTTAGAATCAGATACACCTCTACCACAAGGCACTTTCCCTCTTTATTTTGCAACATTAAAATCTGCAAGTATTGGAGGAACATTTACGGATAGTATACTCTTGGACTCTCTTGGAATGTACTCTTTTCAACATGGATTCAATACTAAAGCTTCTGGTAATTATGCACTAGCTATGGGTAATAACACTGCAGCAACGGGTACTGGGTCTGTATCTTTAGGGACGAACACCACGGCTTCTGGAGATAGATCTACTGCTTTAGGTTATCTCTCTGAAGCGTCAGGATTCTCCGACTTAGCATCTGGGTATAATGTATCTTCATCTGGGTTTGCAGCTGTAGCATTAGGTAGAAATACAAATGCATCAGCAAACTTTGCTACCGCTTTGGGATCATATACCAAAGCACAAGGGGGCTCATCCACCGCAATTGGCGATAGCACAACTGCCTTTGGTCTCACATCCACCGCTATGGGAAACAATACAATAGCTTCTGGAACAGCATCGACTTCGATGGGAAATAACACAACTGCATCTGGTGACTTTGCTATCTCATCTGGTAATAACTCTATAGCTACTGGAAATGCCTCTACTGCAATGGGGCAAAATTCCGAAGCAAGTGGCTCTACCTCTATTGCACTTGGAAACAATGTATTATCGTCTGGAGATTTGTCTGTTGCAATGGGCTCTGATTCCGAAGCTACCGGCTTCAACTCAACTGCAATGGGATCGAACACCATTGCCTCTGGAAATAGATCCACCGCTATAGGATTTAATACCACAGCATCGGGGTATCAATCTACAGCAATGGGATATGAAACTATAGCTTCGGAAGATGCCTCTACTGCAATGGGCAATAATACTGTGGCATCAGGAAATGCATCCACAGCTTTAGGGTATGCCACAATTGCATCTGGAAGTACATCTACTGCTATAGGATATAGTGCCACAGCTTCTGGATCTACATCTATAGCAATGGGCAGGAACACTGATGCTTCTGCACTAAGATCAACGGCAATGGGATATAGTACCACAGCATCTGGAACTAATTCTACAGCTATTGGATATAACACAATGGCTTCTGGAACTACATCAATAGCAATGGGATCCAACACTCTTGCTTCTGGAGACCAATCTACAGCAATGGGTAAATACAACATTGGCCTAACAACTTCATTACTAGAAGTTGGATATGGGACAAATTCAGCTCTTAAGAAGAATGCATTAACTATAGGTTATGATGGGAGTATAGGTACAAGAGGAGTCTCACTACCTCTAGCTTCATTACACCTGAAATACATAGGAACTGGGTGGGATTCCCATATTAGAATGGACTATAATGCGTCTAATTATGGCAATTTTGTCTATGACTTCGATGGATTCAAATTACGAGCCTTCGGAGCGGGAGATAAAATCACATTCAGAAATGCTAACAATGACACAAATGCTACCTTCTATGAAAACGGAAATGTAACCATAAGAGGAACACTTACTCAAAACTCTGATAGATCACTCAAAACAAATATTAGCTTATTATCGACTAGCTTACTGAAACTTAGTCAGATCAATGGTTACCAGTACAATTGGAAGGATCAGAATAGTGATACTCATCTACAGACCGGGGTAATCGCCCAAGAACTACAAAATGTATTCCCAGAACTCGTCTATCAAGAATCTGGCGGAAAATTATCTGTCAACTATACAGGTTTGACACCTCATATGATAGAAGCAATCAAAGAACTAAAAGCAGAAAATGATATGATGAAAGAGATGTTGATAGATCTTAAAAAAAGACTCCTTGTACTAGAAAAAGGTTAGACAGCGAAGAATTAAAGAAATTCCCATACTTGCAAAGATTCGTAAGTCCTAAATAGAACAATATCATCATTTTTCGACTATAGTCAGAACTTACACTCATTAAAGCCCATTGATTATCCTTCAATGGGTTTTAATATTTCATAGTTATACGGCAAGCTGGTATGATCTTTCATAAAGCTATATAACCAAAATCAAGGATCAATTAGTTTGCGTTTATTTTTCGAAATCAACGGTACATACTACTCCCTGCCAAATATTCCCAAACTACATCTGGAACTAGATACTGGATATTCTTTCCGCCTTTGATTTGCTTACGAATGTAACTTGCAGAAATAGAGAGTAATGGCGCTTCTAAGATATTAACAGAGTCATGACTCTTCAGATCTCCAAGCTCGTAACCAGGTCTATTATAGACGAAGATTTTATGATTATCTAGAATCTTCTCATAGTTCTTCCATTTGTGGAATGTTCCCAGATTGTCTCCTCCCATGATAAGGCAAAATTCGTGATGAGGGTATTTTTCCTTTAAATAAGTAAGTGTATCAATTGTGTATGAAGGCTTTGGCAAATTGAATTCAATATCTGAAGCCATTATACCAGTATTATCTCCAATAGCTAAATCTACAAGATGCAGCCTATCATGATCTTTGGCTAAGGATTTTTTATCTTTATGAGGATTGTGAGGAGACACAACCATCCATATCATATCCATTTCACTGTGCTCCACCATGAAATTAGCAATGATCATATGACCAACATGTACTGGATTGAATGACCCGAAGAAAAGACCGATTTTCTTTGATTTTGGCATAGTTGAATGATTTCTAATGCTAGATATATAGGTATTAGGTTTTGATGCCGTTTAGCATTTAAATACTACGATAAATATTGACTTAGATTAAAAAACAAGCTATATCCTTTAGTTACTCATCATTACAGGCATTACTAGCATCAATAGCTCCTCATTATCTTTTTGATCTGCAGGAAGAAGGATACCAGCTCTGTTTGGAGTTGATAGATTTAACGTTACATCAGGGGACTCTAATATTCCTAGCATTTCACCTAAGAACTTAGCATTGAATCCGATTGTCATTGGCTCCCCAGTGTATGTACAAGATAGCTGCTCAGTCGCTTCATTAGAAAAATCTAAATCTTGTGCTGATATCGTCAAGCTATTCTCGTTAATATTAAGGATTACTTGATTGGTTGTTTTATTAGCATATATAGCAATCCTTCTTAAAGAATTTTGAAAATCCCTTCTTCCTAGAGAAAGAACATTTGGATTTTCTACTGGGATTACTGCATTGTAATCAGGATATTTAGCATCTACTAATCTACAAATCACTCTTGTTTCATCGAAAGTAAAGAATGCATTTTTAGTGTTAAAACTAAGGTTTACTTCTCCATCATTACTCAATGCATTCTTTAGAAGATTAAGTGCTTTCTTAGGTATGATAAATGAGGCGGTATTTTCACTTGAGATACCACCAAACGTATACTTTACTAATTTGTGTGCATCGGTAGCTACAAATATAATTTTATTAAAATCTACTTGTACAAATACTCCTGTCATTGCTTGACGTAACTCATCGCTACTTGTAGCAAAAATTGTCTTTGCAATAGCTTCAGACATAATATTAGCACTAAGCTTAATCGTATCTACATTATCTTCTTCTGGAAGTTGAGGAAATTCGTCAGGTGTATCTCCTGCAAGTTTGTACTCTCCGTAAGATGACTTCAACGTGATCCCATTCGTTTCTGTATCAAGTACAAAAGTAATAGGTTGTTCAGGAAGCGCTTTCAATGTCTCCAATAATATCTTAGCTGGAACAGCAATCTTGCCACTCTCACTCCCTAATACTTCTAACTTAGATACGATCGTCGTCTCTAGGTTCGTAGAAGTAATTGTAAGATTATTATCACTAAGATCAAATAGAAAGTCCTCTAGAATAGGCAATACTGGATTAGGATTTATTGCTCCACTTGCTATTTGCAATTGGCTTAACAACTCAGAGGATGACACTTCAAATTTCATAGCTCAACATTTAATTTAATTCGCAATAAAGTAAAAACTCTCTTTACCGCTTTTTTGCTTCAAATAGTAAAGATGGCAAAAATAATGTATTTGATGGGATTATAATATTATTTAGATGTATGAATTATACAAAAGCGAGATTAGTAGTATTTTAAAACGGGATTTTCTTAGTCAGACATAAGGAACACTAGGTAATAAAACGGATTATAATCCAAGTTCAAGAACAAAACTACCTCCTAGAACTCAATTTACCAATCGTTTAATAATATTAACCTTGTTTCCTCGCTACAACTTCACTTTAGGTTTTAACGTTCTGTGCAATTTCTCTACATACTCTTTACGCTTAAGCATCTCACCTCCTGTCGTCTTCATAGACTTAAAATCGCTTATATTGGGTAATGAAAACCGACCTTTCGAAAAAGAAAAAACCAAAAGAATTTCCAAATAATTGAGGTATAATATGTACTTGTGACTGCTTTTTGTATTCATGGGCTCAAAGCCAAATTTAGTTGCGGTTTTCTTATTAAAAAAATAAGAACTGCCCCTTATCTCAGAGCCTTTATCGATAGTTCCGTTCTCAATATCATTTATAATCTTGAGCATTCTATCAATTAAAAAATACATCATCAAATCCTTGAATCTTCCTCGCTTTCCAGAAAACATACCGCTTAATAAGCAATCAAACAAAGACCCAAAATGGATGTCGTAATTCTTCTTTGCGTCTTTAGTGATGAATAGCAATTCAGATTTAAAATCTGCTACCTTTATCAAAGTCAGTATGGGCATAAACGTAAAACTGTATACCGGCAAGAAAAATGCCATCATTATATACTTCTGCGGCGAAGTAAATGGGAGACTAAAGAAGTAGCTACTATATAAATACCCGAAACCACCGAAAAAAACGATGCAGATTAAAAGCTTTAGTAGAAAAGGCAATTGCGAAAATTTGCTCATTTAATTGTTTGAATTACTATAAAATAGAAACTTTCAACTTGTAATAGCTAGTAAGCTCATTAATAAAACCCAATATTAAATTTTAACTGTAAAAATCAAAATCTAGCACAAAGAATAAGCATACCTATTCTTTGGAACATTGAATATTCAAGATATAAGTCTCGATTCCTAGATGTTCGCTCATATAAGGTTAGAAAAACTCATCATTGAAAACCAAACCTTAATCTAACCAATCAGAACCTCAAACCAAAATTCCATTCTTTCAAAATTAGAAATCAAGATTTCTCATTTTGACCGTTAGTGCTTTTTTATTTCATAGCATCTAAATATTATATACTACTTGCTTTCTCATGAAACCAAGACAGGAAGTTTTTCTTTCTACTTTTAGCAATTGGAACATTATCTCCATTTGTCATTAAAATACTGCCTCCATCCGTTTTTATTATTTTATTTATATGTTCACAATTAATCAAATGAGATGCATGAACTCTATAAAACAAGTCACTATTTATACTCGTTTCCACCTCCTTCATACTTTTACTTAACAGATGCTTTTCATTTTCTGTATAGACTATAGAATAATTTGCTTGAGCTTCACATCTTACTATTTCATCTTTTCGTACTACGGTCCACTCGTCCTGAGTACTCATCGAGAGCCAATTCCCCACAGATTTCTTCTTCGATTTTAGCTTTTTATCTACTCGGTCAATAGCCTCAAGCAAATCATCAGGATCAAGGGGCTTGAGCAAATAGTGAATAGCTCCTCTTTTAAAAGCCTCAACAGCATACTGATTATGTGCAGTAAGAAAGATTATCTCGCCTGAAAAATTTGGAATAAGACTTACCATTTCTATTCCGCTAATATTTGGCATTTGAACATCTAAAATAATAAAATCAGGATTATGCAGATTTATTAGCGAAGCGCCATCCTTGCCACTATCAGCGGTTGCAATTACTTCAATGTTTTTATTTATTAGGTCGAGAAACATTTTCGTTGTCTTAAGACTATGTTCTTCATCATCTACTACTATACATCTTAGTCCCATATTCAAAAAATTCTTTTATTATCAATAAGCCTTTTCACAAAAGCTTCTAAGCTATGCAAAATCATATCATTTCTTTAGTATCCTTATTTTCATTAATGTTCCCGAATCAAAATGTACGCTATCGCCTATATCTAAAGCATAGAAGTAAGGCTGCGTCATATTGATAATATCAAAGCGCTCTTTAATCAATGATAATCCATAACTTTTAGTTTTATTAAGATTTAGGTCTTGTTTGGGTTCTATTGACTGGATTCCAATACCATTATCTTCAATACTTATAATAATCCCGTCTTTGATATTATCAATTGATATTGAGAGTATTTTATCTTCCGTTTGGCTTTCACTCAGACCATGCCAAAAGGCATTTTCAACTATAGGTTGTATGACAAACGGTGGAATAGGTATTGATGTCTTTAAATCCTTATCTGTATAGTTCTTTTTAAATGTAAACTTATTATTGAACCTTAGTTGCTCTAACTGAATGTACAATTCTGTAAGTTCTATTTCCTCAATTAATGGCACCAATGCTTGATCACTAAAATTGAGTGTAGACCTTAACAGTTTGGCAAATTTTGTGATGTACCATAACCCCTCTTTTTTCTGATCATCCAAAAACAAATAGCGTATAGAATTAAGACTATTAAATATAAAGTGCGGATTCATTTGTGCTTGCATTGCTAGATGTTTTACTTCTCTAATATTATCCTCCAACTTTCTCTTTTCTAAACTGTTCTTGTATCGCCTATAGAATAAATAACCTATCAATCCTAGAATCGAAAATCCTAATAGTAGAATCATAGAACGGATAAACATAGGGTTTGACCATAGTGGGGACGGCACATATATTCTTAGTTGTTTGGTGTACTTGTGCTTATTTTCAACATTGCTAAAATATCTTCCGACGAAAGTGTAGCTTCCTTGTTTGGGCTTGGCTAACTTTATAATTCCACTTTCGCTAAAACGCCACTCTGCATCAGCATCACCAAATCTGTATTCGTAATCTCTCACTTCATTTTGTTGCGGATTGACAACTCTTATTTCGATTTCTAGATCTTGATTATCTTCTATTAATGTATATTTATGGTCCCCATACATGTCCATCATTGCGAGCTGAGACACACCATCTATCTCGAAGTTACTGATATAGATATTACTGGCATGCGAGCTCTTATTTGTTTCAATGTCTAAAGAGTATTTATTCAACTTACGATCATATGTATGACCCATCCAGAGAAACCCGTTCTTATCCATTATAGCCGAATGGGCATCGTATGCACAGTTGAGACTTTGATTTTGACACGAAATCGTATCAAGCACTCCATTATCGGTATTTAACATGACTGACATGGGCCTTACCACTCCCATCAAATAACTATCATTGATTGGTTCCAATTGGAAAATGACATCGATATTTTCTCTAACAAAACTATGTCCTACCGCTTGGGTAAAAGTCTCTTTATCAGTATCAAAAATCAAAATACCGGCGCCCCATGAAGATGTATACAACTTCTTATTTCTTAGGTATAGATCTTTGATTTGAAACGAAGTATTGGCAGGAGGAGGCCGATGCACATTTATAAATGGCGTGGAAAAATGAGCCATTGAGTCTTTTGTTATCCAAAACTTGAATAGTCCAGCATTACCCCCCATCCATAATATAGGCAAACCATTTTCGCTAGAAAGTACCATATCAATTATTGACTCTGGAGATAATCCCCCTGAATAAAAATCAGCGTCAAAATAATCAGTGGGCCGATAGTGTCCTATAATATTACCAAAAGGATCAACAGTAATAATTCCAATAGATGTAGATACGTATGATATCCAATCATTCGCAAATATTACATGGTATACCTTGATGTTCTTTTCTACTTTCTCTGTAGATTTATTTGGAATTTGATAGATCTCCTTGCTATTCCCATTTATAATCACAACTTCCTGATCTTCAGTAATAAACCAATAGTCACCATTCTCTCTAAGAAAGACGGATTTAGCTTTTGGAAGAGTTTCGCCTTCCAGAATATTGAGAGGGTTTATTTTTTTCAACTCTACCCCATCATATCTAAATAAACCGTCCGAAGTAGACACCCATATAAAGCCTTGGCTATCTTCTACCAATTTCTGAACTACCCCTTCATTATCTCCAACGTTATAGGATGACATAAAGGAAAGCTCTTGCCCATCAATTGGCAACAATAAAAACATGAATAATATAGAATGTAAATACTTCAATTATTTATATTTTTGAAAAAGGCAGTGTTCGTTTATTTTACTCTGGGCTGTTTATATGAAAAACGCCCCCTTCCTACTTTATTCCTTCTCGCAATTAATAATTCTAATTAAATCAAGTTAATATAATTTTACTTTATTAATGGATTCTAAGTAACCTTTCAAGGGGCTCAATTGCATCTTATTGTCTTGTAAAAACAATACCTTCAAGAGCGACATCTCTGAATAGGTTAGAATTCACAATTTCTAATGTTGATTCTGAGGTAGAAGAATTTGGAGAACTTATCGACCCCGTTACAAATGTTACCTCAAAAAAATTGTCCGAAGCAGAAGAGTTGAATACACCATCAAAAACACCAGTAAATGTAATATTCCCTGCAGTTACACAGTTGTCACCAGTAACCTTAGTCGCTACAATATCGCCTGTGCTTAAACTGTGTGTTATTTCTATTCTTTCTTCATGACTAACCCCAATTGGACATTGATAACCAGCACCTAACCAAACTCCAGTTAAATCAATTTTGGCTTCTGATTGAGATTCCTTTTCACAAGAAATGAATGATATTGAAAAAATTAAAATTGTCGAAAGAATGATTACATTTTTCATTTTTATTGAATTTTGAATACGAATTATTGGTTTTATAAAACCATTTTCAGTTAATATAATATTCAAATGTAGACACCTATTACATGATTTCCTTTGGGGGATGTATAATGGAAGATTATAAATGTATAATTGGGAAAGAAGGGCTATTTAATGGTTTGAAAGTTGACAAAAAGTTGACTATCTTATTTTACTTTTTTCGATACAAATTCTTCTATTAAATTCAAATGATTTTGATACACTTTAGTGCTTATGCGCTGATTCTAGATATTACTTCTAAAAACTGCGGTCTTACTAGTCTAAAAAAGCTTCACAAAAACAAATCTCTTAGTTTAGTCTATAAAAAAAACTCACTACTTGATATCGATCAAATAGTGAGTTTTACATTTGGTCTTGTTGTTTCACAATAAGCTTAAAGCTTCGAAACTTAAATTTCTGCTTATCTTTCCACTCCCGGATCACGTTTCAAAAACTCATCATACAACAATGTATGTCGACTCTCGATTGGCACTTTGTACCCTTCGATGAAAAGATGCTCGACTTGTGTTTTAGTTTCGAATGGATCACCATCACAGATAAATAGATTAGCAACTTTTCCTTTTTCTAGACTCCCTAATTGGTCTGCTACGCCAAATATCTCAGCGGGTATTATAGTTACCGCTTTAAGTGCTTCTTCAATTCCCATACCATATGCCGCTGCGAATCCTGCGTTGAAAGGCAAATTTCTAACATTTTCCGTTTCGTTAGTTCTAATTGCTACTTTAATACCAGCTTTTTGCATGATACCAGCATTTTTATAAGCAATATCGTATGATGCTGATGATCTACCAGGTATAGATAATACTGGACCTGTGATTACAGGAACTCCTGATTCTGCAAGCTCCTTAGTAACCCTATACCCTTCTGATACCCCTGTGAAAATAGCCTTTATTTTATTATCAGCTACCCACTTGATAGCAGCTTTAATATCTTTATCTTTATTTACTTCTATCATCAGAGGAGCTTCTCCACGTACAATAGGAAGTAATGCATCCATTTGAGGATTGTAGTCATCTCTAGTTTTTCTACCCGCTACACCCGCACTATCTATTTTGGCATATTGAACTGCTTTTTTCCAAATGCCTTTCATCTTTTTCATAGCTTTCTCGCTATCTTTTTTGATGTCTTCATCTTTTCTTCTATCCCATCTGCCTCTTCTACCAGTTGCTGGAAAATTCATCTGCACACCTTTGAATCCTGCGTACATCTGTTGTGGTGTATAACCATGAAGGTTGATTAGCGCCGCTGTACCAGGAAACAATCCTCCTTCTGTCTTAGCAATCACAGTAGTAACCCCATTCGTTCTAGTAACTGGAATGGAAACAGAATTAGGATTAACAGCAGTTAGAGCTTGCATGTGGGGTGTAAAACTCCCTAGCTCTCTATAATCTTGAGTAAGCGATACTGACCCAACTTCAGATAACCCAAGTTTAGTGCCCCCGTCAATCAATCCAGGATATATATGCATTCCTGTTAACTCAATAGTCGTCGATCCTGCTTCCGCTTGGGAGACAGTGCCTATATCAGCTATCTTTCCATCTTTGATTAAGATATCTCCTTTCATTGTCCCATTTGTGACAGTATGCAGCGTAGCATTTTTAAGTAGAAATGTACCTGATTGAGATTTTGCGATCATCTGCGCTTGTATCGAACAAGTCACTAGAAATACCGCTAATATTATATTTATTATTTTCATGTGATTTTTTTTGATATCGTGTCCGTTACTATATACAGACTTTGATACGTTTTATTTTAATTGATCTTGAGGTTTCAGATAATGTCTGTTTACTCTCAAATCCATGATTCATTTCACAAGCTAGCCTGTTTCTGTTTGCCCGCAAATCTATGATTTGCTACACAAGCCAGAAACTTAATGCTTATGTCCAGCATGAGAATGGGAAGATTCTCCTAAGAATAATTCACTATACACATCTTGCATACACCTCTCTTCATCCTCCGCATTCAGGTTTATAAATGTATCATCAAACTTCTCTTCAGGATCAATATCTATTCTCATATCTTGAGCATCATTGTTGATATCAAATCTTACAATTCCATCAACGATTGTCATCTGAGGGATTGCATATACTGATAGAGGGTGAGCGCTAAATATAGC
The DNA here is from genome assembly GCA_032274145.1 of Herpochondria borealis. Classification (NCBI taxonomy): domain Eukaryota; phylum Rhodophyta; class Florideophyceae; order Ceramiales; family Ceramiaceae; genus Herpochondria; species Herpochondria borealis. The sequence goes on along the minus strand of JAVCKV010081893.1, from coordinate 34,797 downwards.
AATATCCCCATCTTTCCCCTTTTCTATAGAGCCTACTCGATCTCCTATCCCTAACTGTGTAGCAGGATTGATAGTAATGAGTCTTAATGCCTCATTATCAGTAAGATCACCATATCGTTGTGTCTTAGCTGCTTCATGGTATAAGTGTCTGATTAGTTCTCCAGAATCAGAATTAATAGATGTCACTACTCCGTTTCTTACTAGGATTGCTGCGTTATAAGCCGTACTATAATATACTTCGAACTTGTACGCCCACCAATCAGAAAACACTGAAGCACCTGCTCCAAACTTCGCAAGTTCAGGAGCTACTTTAAATCCTTCATTTACATGCTGGAAACATAATCTACTCACTCCATAATCTTCTAGTACATTCATAAGCATCAATAACTCATCCGCTCTATATGAATGACAATGAATTATTATCTCTCCATCTAAGATATCCACAAGAGTTTCCATTCTTCGGCTATATGTAGGTGGAGTTTTTGTCTTTTTACTATTAAAATCAGACCATGCTTTTTTGTAAAGTTGTGCTTCCGAAAATGCAGATCTAAATACTTGCTCTACTCCCATTCTTGTGCTTGGAGTTATATTTCTTCCTTCACCGTGGACTCGGATAGGGTTTTCCCCCAATGCAAATTTTATCGTTCTTGGTGCATTATTCATTCTAAGGTCATCTGGATCCCAAGTGCCATATCTATGCTTGATCGTTTCGCATTCTCCTCCAATTGCATTCGCAGAACCATGCATTGCATGGGAGATTGTAACTCCTCCAGCTAACGCTCGATAGATTCCTACATCTTGCGGATCTAACCCATCTCCAACAAATACCTCTGAGGTTACTGGGTTGGTCGCTTCATTCACTGTTTCTAATGCTATATGTGAGTGAGCATCAACTATTCCTGGCATAACGAATTGACCTTTGGCATCTACAACTTGAGTACTTCGGTCTGCCGTTAAGTTTTTCCCTATTTTATCAATTTTTCCGTTTTTAATTAATACGTCAGTATTTTCCTTCACCCCATCAGTGATCGTAAGTACTGTTCCATTTTTGATTAATATGCTTCCTGTCTCTTGTGCAGTCGCCATAAAAGCTACCATGATTGCACATAGACTTAATATATATTTCTTCATTGTTTTAATTTATTTTTTGAGAATAATAAGAATGAAATTCTACTCTGGCTTTTTTGATCCAGTCATTGGGAATGATCCAAACTCGCCAACAGCTACTGTTCCTTCGAATGTATCGCCATCCACTTCTACACTGATAGAATAAGTCATACCATCTACACTTAAATCAAAACTGAAAGATGATCCATCTAAATTGATATTCGTACCGTCAATAAAATCTCCAGGCTCATCAGCAGAATCTGTGCTTACTTCGAGATCATCTCCTGATCCTTTTACTATCATTGTACCAGATTGAGTTTCACCAGGAATCTCAACTTCATACGACCAAGTACCAGCTAACTCTACTTCTTCACCATCTCCTTTTTTCTTCTTTTTCTTCTCTTCTTTATTGTGCTTCACTGTTCCGTCCACTATCACATACTTAATCTTAGATTTCTCCTCAAAATAAGGCTTATCTGTAATAAAGATATTTGCAATTTTTCCTTGTTCAACTGTTCCAGCCATTGCTGATATCCCTAGCAATGATGCAGGATTAGTCGTTAGTGCTGACAATGCTCCCTCCTCAGAAAGACCACCTTTGACCATTCTCAGTATGTTATTTCTAATATCCTTTGATTTTGCATCAAGAGTAGAAAAACTAAAATTAATTCTTTGCTTTTCGAACATAGCAGCTTGAGATACATACTCATCATGAGATTTTTTCTTTCTCTCATTCAGTTTTTTAGTCTCAGGGTCTTCTTCTTTTTTAGCCTTCTTTTTAGGTTTCTTTTCTTTTTTGTCACCCTCTTTATTCTCATCCTCCTTCAATTCTTTACCATTATCTTCGTCTTTCTCATCTTCTTCTTTCTCATCTTCTTCTTTCTCATCTTTTATTTCTTCAGGAAGATTTAATGATAATACAACTGGCATTCTAGACGAAGTAAGAGAACTCATAAGCGGCCATCCTTGACGCACTCCTGTAAGTACCATGTTATAGCCTAATTCTTTTTGTAAGATGAGTGCACGATTAACATCTTTGACTTTCGGAGCATAAAAGAAAACTGGCATCATCTTTTCGACCACTGGATATAGTGCCGCCAATTCTTCAGATTGCTGAGGACGATCAAGTCCATTTGGATTCAGAGCATATGCTTTCTTGTAATTATTACTATAAGTTGCATTTTTGATCAAATCTCTGAATTGAGACATCACACCGATTGTAGTCGCTGGAAACATACCTCTTGCTGACTTAAACTGTGCAAACTCTGATATATTTTCCCTTATAATAGATTCTGACGGCTTCAAGTTTCCAGTCGAAAGAATACTTCCTTGTCCTGGCAACATTCGTCCTCTTGGCACTACATGAACAAAACCAAACCCAAGAGCTCTTAAATCACCCATTGACTTATCTAGTTTTTCATCGATCACTGAACGCACAGTGTATTGAGGCGTTATACCTGCAAGTTCTTTCGGGGGATTTCCAGGATTATCAACTTTAGGTCTGTCTTTATTTTCCTTTTTGCCAATTCCTGCATGTGAACATGCATCAATAAACCCTGCATATACATACATAGAATCTGCATCAATCACCTCTGCATCAAACGGTATTGGGATATTAGGCCCTACCGATTTAATCATTCCATCTTTTATTAAAATAGAAGTGTTAGACAGAATTGTTCCGGGTTTTTGCACCACAAAAGCATTCTTCACATAATAAGTTGAGGTGACTTCTCTTGCATCGTTACTATTTTGACTAATAGCAAATTGGAAACATCCAAAAATTGCCATCATCATCCAAAGTAATCGCTTACAATTAGTGTTAGTAATCATATAATCTAGTTTAATTTCAATTAATGCAGGAAGATAATAAAATGAAAGGATTTATAGAATATAAGATTAGAATCTATGAACTAAAACTCGATGAGTACGCGCATTTATACGATAGGGGAAGATTTATTTTGAATAAATACAAGTTAAATTTAAGTCTAACACCTATTCCTGTCATAACATCCAAGAAACTTATGCGTAAGTTACCTTCTAAAGTGTAGAGTCTTGATTTCAAATTCACTGCAATTTTCTCCAAAAAATTAATTACTCTCAATATTTTGTAAAGGGTAGCCAAATTCTTTTTTAATTCTCAATTGCTTTTCAGGACAGACCAATCCTCTTGGCACTTCTAAGTTACTTTTTTTTATCCACCGTTGTAAAGTGCGTAAACTGATGCCTAGTTCTTGAGCAATTTGATTTTTGGTTCTTGGTCCATTCATAAGTATTGATTTTATAATGAAATGATTGAAAAATAGAAAAGCTTAAAACGTGACAACAAAACACTAAATCAATGTATTCGTCTGAGAAAACCCTGATTACACAATAATCACTAATACTATCGTATACAAACCAAGAAATATGGTAGAACTTCATTTCAGTATAAATCCAAGAGAGTATGGCTCATTAGAAAGTCGTCAAGAGCTTCAGCAACAAAATTGCAATTGTTGCTTACTTAGTAAATTACACGAAATTCCGTTAAGAAACAAATTGAATTAAAGAACAATTAATTTGATGATTACTATCGAAGATAGTATTGGCATGATCTTCTTAAAACATAGTATAGAGCCTTTCCTATTTCTTCGAAAAGGCTCTATTCTACATTAACTTTAAATACTAGTATTAAAAATTCTGTTTGCTTTTACAAACCAGAAAGTGCATCTTCAAACTCGCCAGGGTCCATTGGCTCAAATTGATCACAATAGACTACTTCTATATGACTGCCTGGATTTATTACTGCAGACACAAGAGCGACATGGGCTGGTCCGCCTTCTGGGCACTCTACTACTACAACAAATGTAACACTCAAACCACCAATAGGAAGAGCTCCTTCTTCTCCACAAAGGCTGTAATATCCAGTTAATGGATCATATACTAATTCAAAGGCACTATTAAGAGAACTAAAGTGTACCGCCACGGTAACAATTCCTGATCCTGGCTCTTCACAGAACTCTTCACATGCAATTTTCAACTCCAAACATTCAACTGGTTCTCCTTGTTCGCTATATAGCTTATCAACATTAATCCAACCAAGCGTATTTTGAATAATAACTAAGTATTCTCCGCCAGCTCTAATATCAGAATTAACAACTTTTATTCCCTTATTTGTAGGCTTCCAAATTACTTGTTCTCCCACTTCTTCACCATAATATAGTTCCATTCCCTTTTTAGCTCCACCTGTATTTTCTGTGGGTAGATAGAGGTTCATAGTACCATTTCCATCTACGGAAAGTTCTTCTCCATTTTGATATACTTGAACGAAAACTTCTCCTCCTGATTCAAGAATTCCTACTTGACCATCATAGTCAGCCAAGGTCTGTTTTCTATTCAGTATCATATCCGCTTGTGAGTAAATTTCAACTAGAACAAGTTCTACAGGCCCTCTAACTCTTTCTCCAGTTTTATTGATTAAAGCATTATTAATCGTAATGCGAGTCCCTTGCTCTCCTGTCACCTCATATTGACCTTCTCCTAGATCTTGAGCGGAAATAGTTTGGGTATTCTCCTTCAGCTGCTGTTCAAACAATGATGAATAAGCTTCATCTGAAAAATTAATAGAATCGCCTTTTTCACATGCATAGAAACCCATGGATAAAACGAAAAGCAGTAAACAATTTAATAACAATCTTGTGTTTTTGATCTTAAACATAATGTGTGTTTTAAAAGTTAAAAAATAAGTATTTCATTATAGTAAATATAATAAATGAGTGGCTTTTATGTTATGTCATTTCGTGCCATCTTATGACAGAAATGCAAAGTACTTCAGGATACTTTTGGTAAAAAAAGGTCTATTAAGGAACGATTAGGTAATTGAACTTCAATTTGCCCTTAATTAGTTATACCACATTGATGTAATTAGTTGTTTCCCTAAATCCACGGGGCATTCTTTTCGTAAGTTGAATTTAGTATTTATACCATCTAACGCATTAGACATCTTGTATTCTGTCCAATTTTCAATCTCTATCCATTAGAATAAATATGCCCCATAAGAGACAACAGAAACAATAATTTGTATTGATAAACCTTGAGATGAATTCTCGCACACTTTTATCAAAAAAACTACCAAAGCCATAGAAGCTTAGCTATCATGTTAAATTTCAATAAATTCACTCCTTCCAATTTGCTATTAAAACAAGAATTTTCGTCGATTAAAAAGGGTCACTTAAGCTTATAAACGTAGCCTACATTCATTCCCATGGTCACATACTTCTGACTAATATTATTGGCAGCATTACTAAAGTCACTTGGATAATAAGTAAATCTGGGAGCTAAATAAAAGTCTCCAAAACGTCCAAAATTTCTACCGATCATAATGCCTCCAAAATAACTAAGGCCTATTTTCTTTTTATAGTATTCGTTGAGAGAGAGATTAGAATAATCACTCTTAGATATTAATAAATTGCCAGTAGCCCTGGTCATAAGATTAATCTTCACCCCCGCTTCAATTCCCAGATCAAATCCTCCTACATAGGTATTGTAACCAATAGAAACAGGCAGGTCAAATAGGTGAATGTAATTATGTTGCCTATTTTTCCCTGCAAATGTTTTTTCAGAAATAATAGGTCCCATGATTGTAGTAATCGAATCACCATTAGCTGACACTGTTTGGGATATTACCCCTATAGTTGTATCTAGTTTTGTATAGTTATACTCCAAGTCCGTTCTTTCTGAAATCCTCGAGTAAGATATCCCAGCTTTTAGATAAATAGGCAATTTATCTCGGACAAGCATACTATATAAACCTATGTTTATTCCTTCTAAAGTTTCTTCCCACATTAGTCTTTCTTCAAATGCTTGTAGGTTCTCCGCTTTTTTATTTCCTAATGTCTTAAATGGTGCAAACAGACCTACCTCAGGGACCAAAGCTAATCTCCAATGTGCCTGATTGAATGATGGACAATTAATCTTCATTCTTGAGAATAAATCATCTGTTTCAATATCTAATCCCGTTACATTAATTGATCGATTCGAAATAGGTAAAAAATTCAGATTAGACCTTGATTTAAGGTTTGAATCATTGAGCAATGTTGATTTATAATAAGACTGTTCATTATTGTTTTCTTCCGCTAAAGTTCTCTTGAGGGTATTTTTAACAGAAATTGGTTGCTCTGTTTGTGAAGAAATAGAAAAGAAACCTTCCGTTACAATTGGTTTCGCCACGGAAGGCTTCCCTTCATTTGAAAGGGGGTATGAGTGTGTTGCTTTATTTAGATTACTATTATTATTATCTTTTAGCTGATTAGTTGTTTTGATTTGAGAATTTATCTCACTTTGACTTTTAGGATTTATAGCATTTGATTTATCCACAAATTGATTAGCAGTCGATATTGTTTCTTTGTTTAATAATATTTGGTTTTCTTCTATTTCACTATTAATTAAAACCTCATTTACTTTCTCTGCTTTTTGTATGCCTTCATTATCACTTTGTAGTTTATTATCGGTTTTTTGATTTAAACTAAAAGAATTATTGCCATCCATAGCAACAAACGTAGCATATGAACCAATGAGTATCATCGGAATCAGCAACCAAAACAGAAATGGCCTCACCTTACTCTCGCGAGGTGAATCTCCTAGGTTAAGTCCTTCTAACAATTGATTAATATCTACTGCTTCTTTAGCCCCTCCAAGTTCTTTTCCTATATGTTTTTCAAAATCAGAATATTTCATTTCCTCTTTATTTACATCTTGTGCAATAATGCTACACGTTGATTTTCTTTATTTTGTCTTTCTTCTATTATTTCTATCAGCCTAGCTCTAGCTCTACTTAGAGAAGCTCTAGACGTACCTTCTGAGATGGATAATACCTCACTAATTTCTTTGTGTGAATAGCCTTCTACTACGTGCATATTGAATACTACAAATAGTGCTTTGGGCAACTCACTCAATAAACTCAATATATCTTCTTTTCCCAATGTACTATAGACATCCGGAACTTCACTATGCTGACAACTATCATGCAGCATATCTGGTTCGAAATGCACTTTGAAGTTCTTCTTCTGAAAAGTGATCGTACAATTAACCGCAATCCTCTTCATCCATCCTTCAAAAGATCCAGCTCCACTATAGCTATCTATATATTTGAATATATTGATAAATGATTCTTGCAGCGCATCGTTTGCCGATTCTGAATCTCTAGAATATCTTCTACAAATAGCCAATAGCCTGGGAGCATAATTGCGCACCAGACGTTCTTGGCAATTTTTTTCGCCTTTTTTACAACCTTGTATGATCCTTTCGAGGTTCAACTATGTTATATGTATTATTCGCGTTATAAATTTATTCTACTATCACTTCTTCGTGAGCAATATAACATCCAGAGCTTTCATCCGTGACGATTACAATATAAGTGCCCACACTCAATTGAAATTGATCATTGGTATTCGTCACATCAGCACCAGTCAATTTATCAATTATTATTGTTTCTCCTGTTACACAACCACCTGTACAGTCTTGATTGTTATCCAAGAAGACACTTATAGACCCATCATTACATGTACCACAACTTGTATCTTCTACATTTTGAATCTGAAGTCCTTCAAAATGAGGCAACTCTACTATTGCTTTATTATCGCAGCCAGCACTCTCATCTTCCGCTCCAAAGTAAAAACTATATCCACTATCAAGAATCGAAATATTTACTTTTCCTCCGTCTTGAGCGACATCAAAACGTTCAGCTAACAACAGTGATTCATAGAAGTATTGATATGTTGGATTTAACACATCAAAGAAAACCAAACCCGCATCACAAGTATAATTAGCGTCTAAATCGACCTCCATTCCTACACTACTGAGTGTAATTGATGTTTCTCTCGAACAATTATTTTGATCTGTAACTGTTAATTTATACTCACCCGCTGAAAATGCATTAAGATTAGGTTGATCTGATTGACCTCCATCCCATTCCCAATTATAGTCAAAAGGACCATAACCTTCATTTTCAATAATTGAAATTGTCGTAAAATCACAAAAAACTTCTGTTTCTGAATCAATTGGAATAGTCACATCAAATACTTCTACTTCCGTATTTAATTCGCATTCATTAGAATCTGTAACTGTAAGTTCATATAAGCCAGGCCAAACATTTGCTGGATTAGGTATTGTGGAAGTAAATCCATTATTACTAACCCAGTTATATTTATACGGCCCCTCTCCTCCTGTAACTGTTACTTCTATCACTCCTCCATTCTGAGTACAAGACCCGTTGTATGAGGATATATTTAGTAGTTCCAAACTTCTATACTCTTGTACGATTTCACAATAATTAACTATACATCCTGTAGCTAATTCCGTGACCTTTACACAAGTCTCGATTCCTGCAAACAGTGATGCATTAGACACACCATCTCCCCCGTCACTCCATGAATAATTATATTGTCCTGTCCCGTCTTCAATTATTGCAGTTACTTCATCGTATTCTCCATTAATGCATGCTTCTAACTTCTCGAATGAAAAAGAAACAGTGAAGTCGCATTCTAATTGACAAATTTCTAGTTTTAAGTCAACCATATTTGCTGCATTAAATTCTAGCACAGGAGACGTTTCAGTATCCTTCAAGGCAAAGACTTCAAACATTTGATCTTGCGAACAAAGTAAATCCCCTAAATTTAGATTGAATAATCCACTACCGTCTGTAATTTGTATTATTGTCGTGCCTTCATTTCTAATAATAATAAGTGCCCCACTTACTGGATTACCATTACAAAGCACACTTCCTGATCTTATATCTTGCTCTGTTTCTAAGATTATATCTCCACCATTATTAGGCTCTTCCAATGGGTCAATATTAAGCTCTTTCAATATTTCATTACAAAGAGGATGAACGATTTGAAGAATCAAATCTTCTCCCATCGGTAGTTTAGAACATATAAATCCGTCATTGTCTGATATTCCCGTTGCACATAATTTATTTTCAACAAAAACATTAAACTTATAATTCTTCGCAGGAAGGTTCGCCTCGTTCACCAATTTAGCACAGTAATGAGTTATTGGATAAGGATCAGCAAACATATAATTTCCGACTTCAGAAACCTCTATTACATAAAATTGTCCATCTCTCTGTGCAAGACCTATTTCATTCCAGTATCCCGTAGATTCATCATATTTCCAAACCAATATTTCATCTTTTGCAAATGCCAATTGATTCTGACTTATTGGGAATTTTATTGTGAATTTTTGCTGAGATTTAATTTGTAGTTCGACACCAGAAGAACCTTGAAGTGATACATTTACAGATCCAAATGTCCCTAAAACACTATTACTACCATCACTTTTCAATCCAATCAAACTGCCTTCTGCCTCATCATTAAAAGATCCATTATCGGGATAATTGCTTCTTATAGAAACATTTACTGTCCCTGAATAAGTAGATCCATTCTGTTGCGAAATAGAATTTGCAATAAAAGTTAGCAATCCATTTTCACCAAACACGACAGCTCCACCATCGGCACTATCAAAATCCCCAGTAGTATTAAACTTCAACAGCTTCAATCTTGCTGTCCCAGCTCCTTCGTCGTTTGGATATATAAAATCAGATCCATCTTGATAGCCTTCTTTCGATACAACTATAAGCGTTCCTTGACCATCCATCTTCACATCAGTAAGCTGAAAAACTCCATACTCATTTGTAGAAGTAGAAGCACTGTATATTGTAACTGATGCATTAGATATTGGCTGATCATCTTCTCCATAGACAAACCCTACCAGAGTACCTTCTATTTCGTTGAACTCATATGGTACGGTGATTTGTTTTTCTGTTTCAGACTTCAGATTATCATCGTTCACATCCTTATGACAGGATGCAAAAGTCACGACAATTAAAAATAGGTATAAAAATTTCATCCTCATTTCTTGAATTTTCTTCCTTAACGAAATACACCAAAACAAAGGCATATCTGTCTTCTGTCTTAGTAAAAGTAAAGGGTATCAAATACTAAAATAACAATAATTATTGATACACAAAACTCTATAACTTCAAGTAAAAGAGTAGCATAAACTAAAAAACGCTGCTAACAATGAAACAAAAATAAATATTAATCAATAAACGAACTAAAGGCCTGCAAAGATATCATTCGCATATCCTAATTCAGAAGGAGAATTACCTTCTGCCACATTTTTCATATCGAATGATAATGTTGAGCTTTTATGAGAAGTGGAAACTTTCGCACCTCCCTTTAATGTTTTCCATCCTTCCCATGACATATACATGCCTTTTACAGGAATAAAGGTCCACATTTTATAACCAGAAGGTATATTTTTATTATCAAGCAACCATAGGTAAGAATCTCCAGGAGTAACTCCACCTGATTCGTAAGTAATCATAAGTCCCACTTGATCATCTCCAGTTTCCACTACCGATCTACTAGTCCCAGGGTCAAAGATTTTAAATGGGGCAAACATCCAAAACGAATCATTGCACCAATGTCCCCATGCCTGTTGAATCAAGTCATTTTTCACATCTCCATCTACTTGTTTCCCTTCATAAAAAGCTAATCCAGTAACCTCATCTAGATTGAGAATCACCTTATTGTCTCCCCACTTGACCAACGCATTATTATTCTTTTTATCCCACAAGAACTCATGTCCACGCATAAACTCCCATTTCAAGTACTTCAAAGAGTCCCACGCTGGTTTGTTAAGTGCTGTTAACATTTCAACCGCCAAGTCATCTGGATTAGAATTAGGAATAGCTGATGGTCTCTCCTCACTGATCACTTTGACAGCAATAAACCCAATAACTATTAATGAAACAATGGCAACCAATACCCATTTAAGAATTTTAAAAAGAATCTTCATATCAGCTGTTTTGTTAGCTTAAAAAATAATAACACAAATCTAATGCTAATTAGCATTATATGTTCAAAATGACAACATGATCATAAAAATAGGCTCGACAACATCTTTTTTGCATTTTTACGTCCCAAAACCAGTAAATCTATCGTTACTCCTTAGAATCTAGTGAGCTGTAGATTTGACTTGACTTAATGAAAAAACTAAGAATGATAAAGTATTTATATTTTCTCTCAATCTGCGTAATATTTACCAATTGTACATTAACAGATAGTGATCAGCCGATTCCTGCATATTTGGAAATCACTGATGTGAACGTTATTACAAATCAATTTCAAGGGGAGCCAACACATAAGATAACTGATGTATGGGCTTATGCTGACAATCAGCTTATCGGAGTATTCGAAATTCCATGTAAAATACCAGTTCTGACTACTGGAGAGACGACTGACTTTCTGATTTTTCCTGGATTCAGAAATAATGGAGAAAAATCACGATCTTTTACATATAATCTCATGGATCAACTGAGATTCACAGAAACATTAGCTGAAGGTGATATCATCCAAAAATCCCTCACTTTTTCTTATAAAGATGAAGCCTTATTTGATTTTGTTGAAGGTTTTGAAGGAGGATCACATATATTCTCAAAAGATCTAGATGACAACGAGAATAGTTTTATTGAAGCAACTACTGTTGAAAAGAAATCGGGTGCACAATCTGGAAAAATTTGTTTAAACGAAGAGAACCCACTTATAGCTGTATCTAATATATTTAACTATAACAGAATAGACAATGCTGGTTCAGATTCTTATTTAGAAATGGATTATAAAAATGATATTGCATTTTCTGTAGGAGTTATTTATCAGCAAGAAGGTCAGATCGTATCTCAACCGTTGATCGTACTCAACCCATCAGAAGAATGGAATAAAATCTACATTGATTATTCATCTATACTCTCTAGTCCTTTAATAGTTAATTACACTGTATATATTGCTGCAGACATAGAGCCTTTATCATTGGATGCAGGGACTATTTATTTAGATAATTTGAAGTTTGTTCATTTGTAATCTGTTTATGCAAAACAAAAGGAAACCAGCTTTATATTTTTACATTTTTGCCGATTACCTATCAGCAATGCTGGCATGGTTTCTATTCTTCACATATAGGAAAAGACTAGAAGCGTGGCCATTTACTATGGATGATGTCTTTTCCGATGAAAGTTTATATCATGGGCTTTTATTTGTACCAATTATCTGGATATTATTCTATTCTGTATTTGGGAAATACTCTGACATCTACAAATTCTCTCGGCTTGCTACCTTAAGAAGAACATTAATCATTTCATTCATGGGGTGTTTGGTTTTGTTTTTCACATTACTTATCGATGATACAGTATTAAGATATACAACCTATTTCAGAAATTTCATCACATTATTTTTTTTACATTTTTTCGTTACGGCAATAGTACGAATGGTGCTCCTTAATCGTGCAAAAAGTAAAGTAAAACAAGGAAAAATCAGCTATAACTCATTGATCATCGGAGGCGATAAGAATGCAGTAGATATGTATGAAGAAATTATTACCCGACCATACAGTCTTGGGTTTAATTTTATTGGCTTCATAGATTCTAATGGCTCGAGTAAAAACTTACTCGAAAGTCAAATACCTAACCTAGGCAAAGTAAATCAACTCGCTACAATAATAAAAGAGAAAAACATCGAAGAAGTAATAGTTGCAGTAGAAACTTCCGAGCATGATAGGCTCAAAGGGATATTCGATATTTTATACGATTTCAGCGACAAGATCGATATAAAAGTTATTCCTGACATGTATGACATTATGTTAGGTACAGTAAAGATGAACCATCTGTTTGGAGCTGTTCTTATCCAAATAGAACAACAATTGATGCCTAATTGGCAAAAGGTTGTAAAACGAATCATAGATGTGACGGCTTCCGCTGCAGCGCTAGTAGTTTTATCTCCATTGTTACTCTTTATTGTGATAAAAGTCAGGCTCTCCTCAAGAGGCCCAATATTCTACAAACAAGAACGAATTGGAATAAACGGAACTCCATTCCAGATAATAAAATTCAGATCTATGAAGACAGATGCAGAGGCTTTAGGTCCGCAACTGAGCTCTGATAATGACAGTCGAATTACTCCTTGGGGAGCGATAATGCGAAAATACAGACTGGACGAAATTCCTCAATTTTGGAATGTAATAATTGGAGAAATGTCACTTGTCGGTCCTCGACCGGAGCGCCAATTCTATATTGATCAAATCGTAAAACGTGCACCCCATTATAAACACTTATTAAAAGTAAGACCAGGTATCACAAGCTGGGGGCAAGTAAAATATGGATATGCCAGCAATATTGATGAGATGGTACAACGACTCAAATTTGACATCCTTTATATTGAAAACATGTCTCTATCATTAGATGTCAAGATTCTTTTTTACACTTGCTTGGTACTTATACAGGGAAAAGGTAAGTAGGTTTATACATCATTCCTTAGGGTTAAAATCAAATTCTAACTGATTATCCTTTCGTTCGGTATTCAATGAGCTTAACCCAATACCTAATAGTCTAATCGGTTTCATTCCTTTATCCAATTCCGTTAATATTTCATTTGACAGATCTGTAATTATTGTCTCATCATTGAAATACCCACCCAATGTGCGACTTCGGGTAAAGGTGGTAAAGTCATTGAATCGGTACTTCAGGTTAATTGTTTTGCCTTTGATGCTATATCTCTCACAACTTACCACTAGCTTCTTTATAAGGTCAGCCAATGCACTTTTGACTTGCTGCATTGTTTCTAAATCATCATCGTAAGTTGTTTCACTCGAAATTGATTTTCGTATTCTATTGGGTATGACTGACCTCTTATCCACACCTCTCACTATATCAAATAGATAGGAACCAAACTTACCAAAACGCTGGGCCAATTCTAATCGTGTGTACTTCTTCAAGTCTCCCCCTTTTGAGATGCCCATATATTTCATCTTTTCCGCAGTGGTTTTTCCAACTCCAAAAAATTTATTAATTTCTAACTCCTCTAGAAATGGAATTACTTGCTCAGGTAGAATAACAGCCAAACCATCGGGCTTACGAAGATCGGAAGCTACCTTGGCTAAAAACTTATTGACACTTACACCTGCAGATGCAGTAAGAAGTGTTTTATCTTTTATCTTTTGTTTAATTTCACTAGCTATCTTAATGGCAGAAGGCTCATTGAATTTATTCTCAGTAACATCAAGGAAGGCTTCATCTAGTGATAACGGTTCTACAAGATCAGTATACTCTTTAAATATGGACCTAATTTCTGCAGACACTTGTTTATAAACATCAAATCTATGTTTGACAAAGACAATATGAGGACACTTCTGATAAGCTATCCTGCTCGACATGGCAGATCTCACACCAAACTTCCTAGCCTCGTAGCTCGCGGCAGCTACCACGCCACGCTCTCTAGAACCACCAACAGCAACTGGTTTTCCTCTTAGTTCAGGATTATCTCTTTGTTCTACCGAGGCAAAGAAAGCGTCCATATCAATATGAATGATCTTGCGCTCTAATAGTGCCATTTTATATTTTTATGAACTTAGAGATTGCCTTAACAAACCCATCTGCATCTTTGAGCTGAATTAAATAAAACCCTTTAACTAATTGCCCAACATCAATGGCTATACCTCTTTGTATATCTGTCGTATTTCCTGATTCGATTAATTGTCCAGAAGTATCCATAATATCATAAGTAAGGAATAAATGTTCAGCATCATCAAAGTACACCTTATTATGTGTAGGATTTGGGCTCGACAAAAGTCTATAAACACTCAGGTCTTTTGTTTTTACCGTTGTGCACTCTTGAGCTATATCACTGCAGTATAATCTGGCCAATCTACAGTCTAGAATAAAAGGATTTTTCTTATCATCTTGATATGGTGCTATTTTATTGTTACGATTCCATTCTTTCTCATCTACAGGATCTTGGAAGTGCCAGTTGCACATCGTTTCTCTCTGAAGCTCAAAAAAATTAGGAGCTTCGATATCAGCTTGTGATTTATACATTGTGTAGAAATAAAAATAAGCTCTAGCTACATCACCTTTGTGCTTCTCCCTAGGTTCGAAGCTAATATTGGTTAACAATTCGCTGTATAATTCTATATTTTGACTCGGAACATTTGTAGTAATATCATCATCTAGGTACCACTTATCCGCTTGATTATCTGGCACTTCAGCTAGAATTAGACTTCCTCTATCCGAATTAGCTCTCTCTCGAGTGGGAAAAAGATGATGCATATCACTATAGGCATTAGTCCCTTCTAGTGCCCCTTTAGATCTTGGGTAAGTATGCTCCGTATTGATCCCCTGACTAAATGCATCTACAGTAGGATCTAGACTTGGATCCAATATCACTTTATATCCTGTATATACGCATTCTAGCACATTGTCTACAGCATCAATGTTCCTCATAAACGTATCCCTAGCTTCACTATAACTAAGAACAGTACTTGTTCTGTAATTATCAAATAATGCGCTTCTCAAATCATCTCCTGTTAAGTCAGGAAAGACAGACTCATGAGCAAATTGTGCTTGAGAGTATTGTAGTGAAAAACAAAAAATTATAAAAAGTAATCTATTCATCATAAAGTTTGAATAGTTATCTACGATATTGTAGGGTGTAAATATACGGATGTTAATTGCATGGATAGTGAATCTTTGATGATAATTCCACTGAAAACCATTAGTTATACTTGCTGAGAAGAATGAAGAACTTCATTTGTCCTATGCTTGAGTTAAAATGAATCACCGCATCACAGTAACGTCCCCAGCTTTACTCACCATGTTTCCTTTTATGTCAAGGTATTTGATTACATAAATATATACTCCATTGTTACAAGGTGATCCATTGAATGATCCATCCCACATGACTGCATTTTCATTGCTTATCTCTCCATTAGACTCGAACATTAATTCGCCCCATCTATCAAAAATAGTAATAGATTCTATCATCAAATTATTACTATTTGATTGAAATTTAAAATGATCGTTTATTCCATCACCGTTTGGCGAAAAGATATTTGGAACATAAATCTCAGTTTCTATGATGATTTTTAGATCAATACAAATTTCTTGTATACAACTATCTGCATAACTTGCAACCATACATAGTTCAGAATCCTCTATTGGCTCTATATCAATAAATAGACAATTATCACAGACTATATCACCACCTAATACCCACGTATAAGCTATATTCGGCAAGTCTCCAAGATCGTTTGTTTCATAAAAGGAATTGTTGCCTAACAACACTTCTGATTCTCCATCAATAAGAGATGGATCTATTTCTAGTGATTCAATATCTATATTATCAGTTGTACTACATCCATCTGTATTTGTCAGAATGATGGAATAATTACCTGTTTCACTAAATAATATATTATCAATATCTAACACTTCGTCACCATTAATGCTAAGTGAATTCCCATTTGTTTCGATTATCAATTTAGCCACTATATCATCATCACAATAAACACGCTCAATTTCAAAATCTAACAATGGTGATCCATTCAAATTTATAATTGTATCGACGGAGAAAGAACATCCTGCTATTTCATATAAATATGATAATGGATGATTACCTGTTCCCGCTGTATTTACGTCAAAGTTATTTTCATCAACAATAAACGGAGATATCCACAATCCATTGCCAGAGTCTCCTCCACCATCTATATTAATTTCAAGTATAATATTACTGTTGTCTTCATCAATACACTGATTTTGACTACCAAGGATAATATCCAATACTACATCAGGACATGGTAATGATATACAACTGCTTTGCCCTAATTGGCCTCCACAAACATGATCATCATTAAATAATATTTCTATTTCGACTTCTTCTTCAGGGCCCAGGTTCTCTATTAATATACTATCTGTCCCTATGATTTCAAATGATTGACCTGTCGTAATTGATACTTCAATGCCTTCTACAAAAGTGCCATCAAAACTGAATGATACAGCGCTAGTCATACTTGAACACTCAATTGTTGGAATTATAAAAGGTTCCATTACTGTGATTGTCTGTATCTCAATTAATGACTGACACCCTCCTTCTATCAAATACATCGATACATCGTAAGAGCCAGCGGTCATATATTGTAATTCAAATGGACCAGCACTTAATGGGCTAGCATTGTTGACAATTTCTCCACCATCAAATGACCAAACAAATTCACTTGTTGAAGTAGTGCCATCTCCTCCTACATACTCTACGATGAAAGTACTATCAATGCATATCTCAGAAGGCATAATAAACTCTGAGCTCGGTACTTCTGAAACAGTCACATTATCACAGAACTCACCACTCATTCCACATCCATTCATAGCCGAAACACAGAATTCGAAATCTTGCCCAGTAGCTATATCTACAAAGATCGTATCTGAATTGGCACTCATCGAAAATGGTAAACTAGGTTCAATAATCCAACTATACTCCTCACCTACGCCTTGATTGTCAACATATATTTGAGCGACTTCTTCATTTATACAGACTTCATTTGGTGCAAAAGCAACCATAGGTGTTTGAGGAATTAAACTATTTGCATCTACTTCATAGCTGCCAAATAATTGCCCGCATTCACTTTCGTCTTTATGAACAGTTACTTCTACTGAGTAGATTCCAGGATTAATAACTTGTAATTCGTCAGCAATATTATCAGAATCTAAAACCTCCATTCCCAAATCATCAAACCACTGATATGTTATGCTATCGTAGTTACTTGGTTCCACAATAATGATATTAAAATCTATGGTAATCTTGCCATTATCACAATCCCCTACAGTAGCATTACCAATGAGATCTATTGGATTTGCTTTTACATTGATCAGACTATCACATCCAGACACAGCTCCATTTTCAATGGTAATGTTTTTATCATCTCCAGGATTATTGAATACTACGCCATCCCAAGTCTTAGGAAAGTCAGAAAAGCAGAAATATAGATCTACTTTTTCTCTTGGC
The DNA here is from genome assembly GCA_032274145.1 of Herpochondria borealis. NCBI lineage: Eukaryota > Rhodophyta > Florideophyceae > Ceramiales > Ceramiaceae > Herpochondria > Herpochondria borealis. The sequence goes on along the minus strand of JAVCKV010081893.1, from coordinate 16,831 downwards.
TTTAAAGGAATCTCTACAATACTTACTAATTGTGTGTATTCGCACCCAAGTATATTTTCTACCATATTAATTTGCAATCCAGGGCCTGTAACTTCAGATAATCCTTGCCACCCAGGAACTCCATCACCATTTGGATCTTCCGTTAATATTAACGGCGTCCCATTTCCGATGATACATCCAGCATCAGGAGACACTAAAGTGAATCCATCAAGTATACACTCTTCACACAAGGTAACATCTGTAAAAATCTCATCGCCTAGAGGTGCAACGACTACTTGAAATGTATCCGGCTCATTCGAATCACATTCATTGAATGCATAGACGATTATTTCAAATGTTCCTTCATCCGAAAAGGTAAAAGAAACTGTATTCGTATCTATAACAGGATGTACTCCTAATGGGTACTCTGTCGTTGGCGGACTAATCGACCAACTGAAATTGATATCTAAGTCTAGGCTATCTAATCTAAAAGCCACCTCAGCTCCTTGGCAAATCGTATCATTTTCTAAGTCAAAATTATATTCATTCGTAATCGTTGTTATTTCTGGCACTTCAAATGCTTGCTGCGCAGAATTAACCGCAACAGTATAATCACACACTGATCCTCCGCAACCATCTACAAATAAATAGTAAACCTCTCCTGCTATAAAATCACTACTTACAAGATTAACAGGATCTCCTTGACTTGCCCAGCAATCCCAATAACAAACCACTATATCTTCTTCTGTAAATCCACAAGAACTATAAATACCGGTTTGTATTCCAATAAGGTTATCACCTGGATTTCCAGAAAAAACAGATCCTGGCACACAATCGGAAGGAGTTATAGTAATATCAATTAAAGTGTCTCCAGCTACAAAGGCAAACCAAGATAGATTGTTTGGTGTTCCAGAACTGCCACACAATGTTTCTGGCTGATCTGGTAATAATGTAGATGGCATAGTTGCTGTGAAACCATCAAGACACTCCAAAGAACAAATAATAGGCGCACCTTCTGGATTGTCAGTATCACAATATAGTCCAGCATCTAATACTGGCTCTAAACATTGGGCAATACCAGAAACAGGTAGACAGCCAACAAAAGCTGTCAGTATCAATGCTATTGTAAATGAACATACCCGAGGAACAAAACTGTATAGACATACAACTTTATCGCTCGAAAACATAGTCGAAGCAAGCTCACCAATAAGTATTTTATTGCAATTATTCAAAGTAGTACGTTTGAGACACAAATTCAATTAATCATAAATAACGGATTTCTAAGCACTTATCTATTACGATTAACTATAACGTGTAATGTACCACAAAGATATAAATCATATAGAAATTATTAGTAGAAGTTCTGAATAAAAAACCTACGCGACAAAATCAGAAAAGTCCCACTTGCATTACACAAGTGAGACTTTCTTAATGATGTGATCAAAAAATCACGTCATTTTATAATTATCAGAAATTACTGAACTATAACTTTCTTAGTTGTAACTCCTCTCTCTGATTTTATTTGTATTAAATACATACCAGCTTGTAAGTTTGAAGTATCGAATGTTCTTGCAATTACTGATTGCTTAGCAATAGCATTCTGAGCACTTACTACTCTACCATCCATATTCGTCAATAAGATCTGAACCGGAGTTTGCACTTCAGCTGTCAATCCTACTCTGATGTAGTCAGAAGCTGGATTAGGAGAGATTCCAATATTGAATCCTTCTAATTCGTCTTCTTCTAATCCTACGATTCCGTCTGAATCAATAATGATCTGAACTGGTGTCGCACATTGTTCACCAGGAGTGTTACTAGAAGTTATACAAGTTGTTGCTTCGTAGCTTACTAGATCCATCATTTCTAAATCATCTAAATACCATCCTCTTAATTCTGAATCTGGTGCTATTTCAATATTCGTTCCGTATCTAAATCTCACAATAATTTCTTGACCTTTATAATCAGACAAATCAAGATATGAACCTATAAATTTTTGGTCTGTAGAACCAGAAAAACCACCTAAAAGGGGAATTGCGAAAGTAGAATAGTCAACGAGTGAATTGTAACCGTTTCTAATCCATTTCTCATTAACGTTATTAAAAACAACTCCACCATCAGTCGATACCTGTACGAAACCTGCATCAAAACCAAATTGCGTTTCGTATCTGTGAAAAAATCTCAATGCTGGCTTATCTCCTACAACCTGTAGTGCAGGAATATTCAACCAATAATCTAACTCTTCTGTTTCATCAGGTTGTGATGCCCACCAAGAAACTTCTCCAGAGTTAGCTATAGGATAAGTAAAGTTCCAAATAGAACTACCTTCGATAGCATCAGAATCATATCCATCATCGTCTCCTTCTTCAAGGTCATCAATGAATAAAGTTTCAGAAGCTACGCCTGCATTTGCCGTTACATTATATGTAATAGAAATGTTTTGATCAAAAACCATATCACCTACAGTGATAGATAAAACACCGTTATCATGCGTCGCTGGCATACTAGAAGAACCATCTACATAAGTAAGGCCCGCAGGAATATTACTAGTAATAACAACATCTGTTTGAGTATCAGGAATATGATTTTGAGCTGTTAGTGTAACTACTAATTCATCCCCAGGACTAGTTAATTCTTCGTTTACTTGTTGTATTTTCATTGTCGCTATAGCTTGCGGTAACGGATCGAAGTTTTCTGTGCCATCTGTAGCATCAACAGAACTCCCTCCATCATCAGCTAAATAGCCGAATCCTCTTTTTGCAAACGCTGTCCAAAGTAATGCTGCATTTCCACCATTGTAAAACATTTCATCCGCCTGTAGAATAGCATCTCTTGCATCTATCAAACTAGGATTACAAGGTCCCATTTTCATTCCTTCAATAACTAACCTTACGGCCTTAAAATTACCGGCATTTTCGTCTTCCCAACTTGTATCCAATCCGTCCCTGTTAACAAACCCCCAATAGATCTCCCACAAAACTGTTGCCCAAGTTTCGCCAAACTCGTGAACTCCAGTAGCCACTTTAATATCATCATATGTTCTAGGGTTGATATTCATATCAGTAGAGTAAGGAAACCCTCTAATTCCCCCTCCGTTTACAGGCTGTACAGTAGCGAAATTACCGATTCCCCTAGTATCTGTTCCTTGATCTCCTTCTTCAACAGTTAAAGCCAATGAAAAGAAATCACTAATCCCTTCTCCCGCTTGTTCCGCAGTATTCATACAATTTGATGTAACTCCTGGGCCTCCTATAAGTCTCATAGAAATACCATGACCATACTCATGAGCGATGATACCATTATCTACTGAACCATCAAAATAGGTTGGTCCAATTGGATCTCTTTGTTGAAAGGTCACTGAAACATCAATATCTGATAAAACAGACGCCCTTATTCTATCACAGTCAGCCTTTTCAATTAACACAGAAACTATTGTTACATCATCAGCCATCTCTCCAGCGCCTAATCCTCCAGGTGCTAAAACTCCTTCAATATTACAAATAATAACTGCAATTGCACCAGCTTCTTGAGCATTGAAAGCCTTTAAACTAAAATCACATAAACCTCTATCAATTAAAGCTATATTACCTTCAATTTCGTCTGCGTTCATAACTGGACCACAGACTGTTGTATTTTGTGAGGCCGCATTATCTCTAGCAATCGCTACTTTACCTGTTATAGGTGTATCATTTATACCCGGCATAGTCCCACCAAAATTAGCATCAACTACATCAGGAACAAATCCAGCAATCTCCGCTGGAGAATCTATAGAAATTGATCCACTTGAATTAGTCCAAAGAAACATTCTCATTTGTCCATTTGATCCATCAGGTGGAGTAGAAAAATCTGCATTATTTAGTTCTGGAACTGCAATTTCTAATGCCGCCGAAGCTTTTGCTAATACATAATCGCCCCCTAAGCCACCTGCACCATTATTGTTTTGCTGAAAATTACCAGCTTGCTCATCAAATCCTAGTCTTTCAGTAATATCATGCACCATATTATTCATGTAAAATAAATTTACAGTTGATGCATCTTCATTATCTATAGCCTGAGCATTAGGATCATGTACATAACTAGTAAAATTAAGTGCTGCACCTCCTTCTGGTTCATCTCCATCAGAAAAATCATTATCATCTTTATCTAGAAATGCATGTACATTATTACCTCTTGTTATAGTATACTCAGCTCCTTCCATATAGTTAGTATCGTGCCATCCAAAAGGAGATGAATCAGAAAAACTAGGATCAGTTATCGGTTCATTACTACCATGAATTGGTGATTCTGTCGGAAGAGGATAAACATTATAACCAGCTGGTGCGGTTGCTAACGCAACATTTGCTTCAGCTAACGTTGCCATTGGTTCTTTGTTTTCATGTGCATGATTACATCCTTTATGCTTACTATATTGACCTTTGTGGAAAGTACATGATTTAGTATAATTATACTTTGCTATAACTTGGCCACTTGTTGCATCAACAAAAGTATTGTAGTAATCAGAATCTTGCTTTTCATCAATTGCTAAGTTCCAAGCTAGTTTTATTTGGTTTCCATCTACTATATAAGTAAGCTTTACGCTTATCTCATTATTAGCAAAATCAGCAACCCCAAAATCATAGATATTTTTATCCGCATCTGATCTAAGTAACGCAGGCATATCTTTTGCTACTAGCCCCAGATTTGCTACTGAAGATTTGATAGCAGCTGTCGGAGTCAATGATGGCTTAGTCCCATTAACTTTAGACGCTAGATCTTGAATAAATCCATGTTTCACTACAGTTATCTTTCCTTCAGGAGAAATAATCACAGGAGTGATCGCATTGTTGACAGGTATTCCCTTATATGCTTGAATCAAATATATGTATGTAACACCTGTTTTATTATTGGTGTACATATCACTTACCATGATATCCGCATAGTCTGATTCGACTAGTCCCCATTTTTGAGCATTTTGCTCTACAAACCTCAATCCTTTATCAAGATTGGTTTGTGTTTGTGCCATCAGCATGGACGAACCAGCCAAAATGAACGTAAAAATAAATGTGTAGAGAAATTTCTTCATAAACTTTAAGTATTGAGTTGTTAAATTTGAGTTGCAATATACAATATTGAATAACATATCATAGAATGCAAATATGTTTTACATGTGTGCCACAAGACGAATAGTTATTCGTTTCATCCATTTTGATCAAAAAGATCGTTTGGGAGACAAAAAAATAATGGCAATGCATTCCTAATTATTGCCTTTTTCTTTAAAATTCATCTTTATTAACTTGTTAACAAATTCTGTTTCTTTCACATTCTCAGTCCAATTCTTTATCGAATCCAAATATTTTCGAAAAAAAATAAGAAAATTACTGCGTAAATCATCTTCTCAATACTTAGAAGAAAATATCGACATCTAACTATTTTCAAATAAATCTCTTCCCTTAAAAGGATCCTAGGATCGAGGCAAATTATTCACACGCTCATCTCATTTTCGTGAATTCCAATATTGTCTCGACAACAACTCTATCTTTTTGAGCGAATAAAAACATATCGATTTTTCCTAAAAAGAAAGAAACATATATAAATATTCTAATATGAAAGTGACCTTGTTATCTTTGAGCAATAAAGTAAAACATATGTTTTTAGAACCAAGTTTCAGAGGTCAGCGAAGTGGATGGATAGAAGTAGTCTGTGGATCTATGTTTTCTGGCAAAACAGAAGAACTAATCCGACGAGTGAAACGTGCAAGGATAGCCAACCAAAAGGTTCTAATTTTCAAGCCAAAAAAAGACATCAGATATGGCACCAACGTCGTAGTATCACATGATGACAATTCATTTGAGTCTATTCCTGTAGAAACAAGTCTTGAAATACTAGACAACATTGCTGATGCTAATGTGATCGGTATTGATGAAGCTCAATTCTTTGACTCTGATCTACCTGCCGTATGTCAGAAACTAGCAATTAGAGGTTCTCGGGTTATTATTGCTGGTCTTGACATGGATTTCAGAGGAGTTCCATTTGGGCCAATGCCTAATCTACTAGCCGTTGCTGAATATATTACTAAAGTGCATGCTATTTGCCCTCATTGCGGCAATTTAGCGACCCATAGTTATAGATTATCTTCAGAAACCGAGACTGTAGTGCTTGGTGAAAAAGATAAATATGAGCCAAGATGCAGAGTCTGTTATGAAATGGGCAACATCCTAGATTTGAAAGTGAGGTAGAATTACAAAGCTCCTCTTCTTTAAGTCTTATTAGATTCTTAACTAGAATCTCTTAGTTTAGTTAATCAGTAATTTGACTAAGCGTCTTAGTTATATCCGAAAGACAATACATTATCATACATTATCGTATCATTCAATTTAAAGACTCACTTAAATCTTCCCTTCTATTATAGGCATCAACCGGCTATCTTCCAGCGCCGCTGTTCTGTATCCCTTTATTTTCAGATATGCATCATTTGAGGCGAATTCCAAAAAAGCCTCCTTACTTGCGTGCTTTACAAGTAACATTACATCCCATTCTTCTTCCAATGGACCGATTACATAAGGCAGTGTATTTCCAAAATAAAGCAACTCACTTCCCGCTTCTTTGAGAAATGGACTTGTACATTTCATGTACAGTTTATAACATTCCCGACCACTAATAGGAGAATCGGGCATCAACTCTTGACAAGATCTAAAATCCGCATTCTTCTTAAATCGAAGAAGATTCACCATAACAATAGGCCCTTGCACATCACTTGTAAAGAATATTCTACCTGACTCCTCAGTAACATCTAAATATTTAACTTTCATAAATTCAATAAAATTAGAGACGAAAAAAGCCCATTCTCAGTGAGAACAGGCTTTTATTTCTTTTATAAACGCAAGGGTTGTCTTTAGTTTGTAGGAATGAAAATTTCATTACCAGTACCTCCACCACCAGTTACTACGATTGCAGTAATGATACAGAGTACAAATAAAGCTATTGCAAGCCCCCAAGTTAATTTTTCTACAAAGTCTGTTGATTTCGCTGCACCTAACATCTGATTGGCACCTGCCCCACCGAAAGTAGAATCTATTCCACCACCTTTAGGATTCTGAATCAATACTACTCCCATAAGAAGTACACAAACCAACGCAATTACGATTGTTAATGCTGTAACCATATTATTTCTTTTTTAAATTTTCAATTTTCGCTGCAAAGTAACTACTTTTTTCTGGAAATATCAAGCCCAATTGCTTATACATCTTCTTGGCTTTCTTAGTATGTCCTTGTGCAGCCATTATATTTGCCAATGGTTCTGATAAGATCATTTCACTTTTCTTCACCGAATCTTGTGCTACTTTCAGCACTTTGTTATTTTTCTTCTTCTTTTTCTTCTTATTATTTTTCTTTTCTCCCACTTCTTCAATCTTCTGATTCTCTTCTACATGGTTGCCATTTATTGACTCTTTTTCAAGCAGCCAATTTGCAAACTTTGACACTCCGTCATAATCCTTAAGCTTAAAATCATTCGTAGTCGCCTCATTTACAACAACATACTTTACTTCTTTCTTTATGCGCTTTGCTTTTCCTTTTACTGATTTCGACTTGACTTGCACATCATGCTTCGAGATCTCGCCTTTTACTTTCTTTATTGAACTGCCTTTACTTTTAGAAGATTTTGCCTTTTTAGCCTTATTCTTCTTTTTAGCTTTTACACTTTCATCATTCGTCGACTTCTTAGCCTTAGATTTTTTCTTTTTCTTCTTTTTCTTCTCCTCTTTGAGCTTCATCTTTTTCTTGGAAGCTTTTTTCTTTTTATCAGCTTTGCTAGTTGCTTTATTCTTTTTCTTCGATTTCTTCTTCTTTTTTGCCTTTTTAGGAGATTCTACATTAACTAAATCCAAGTCCTCTTCAGGCTTTGAAACTGTAATAAAATCTTCTGATTCTAGCCCTATTTCATCTTTATCGTGACTAGATTCTGGTTCTCCAAAAATTTCACTGATTGTTATTTTCTCTTCTGACTTCTTCTTATCAGATACGCCGACCACAAAATCCTTATAATCAACTAATCCTGTATTTTCTGTTTTCCCAGTTTCTTCGATGTTAGTACTTTCTTCATTTTCAAAAGTCTCTTCTTTAGTTAATATTTCATCGATTACTTCCGGATTACCTTCCGCATCATCGATTAACATTGTATCCAATTCTGAAAACGATGTTACTTCTTCAACCTCATTTAGTGCAATCTCCAATACTTCATTTTCCAACTCATCCTCCAACACTTCATCTGCTGCGTCATGACTAACTTCATTTACTAAGACAACATTAGGATTAGTTTCAAGTAGATCTTCTTCCAAAACATCTTCTGACAAATCATCAACTAAGCTATGTTTCACTATTGAAGGAACATGCACAATAGCTTCTTCTAATGAAGGTTGAGCAATTGTTAAATCTGCACTTTCTGGCACATCCTCAACGAGATTATTAACCTTGACTTCACTATCAGAAACAGCACTTGCTGCGACTATTCGATCTTCAGCCTTAACCTTTTTGATATTTTGCTCCGCTAAGGATTTAGTTTCTTTTTTCGAAAGAGGCTCGTAATCTTCAGCAAAGTACACCCCGTAACTAGAGCTATTCTCATCTGTCGCAGAAACAAACTTTTCATTTTTCATATCGACCAGAAGTCTTAATGGCTGACTGTATGGCATTTCCTCCACCCATTGATTAAGCTCATGGAGCGAAATTTCTGATAAGCGTTCTGGGTCTTCTAAATAATATGCGATATTCTTTTTCATCTTGGACGAAGATATACATATGTGTTCAAGATCAAATAAAATATGGGCTAAAAATTCAACATCTGAATAACAACTTCCAATTATGACAAAAACAAGCATTTAATTTTTATAATTTTGAGCTTAAATATGATCAAATATGGAAGCGAAACTCAGTGTAAACGTTAATAAAATAGCCCTAATCAGAAATAGCAGGGGAGCGAATTTCCCAAATCTACTAACTGTTGCGAAGGACTGTGAAGAGTTTGGAGCAGAAGGTATAACCGTACACCCAAGACCGGACGAAAGACATATCACTTACTCAGACATACCTCAATTAAAAGAAATAGTAACTACAGAATTTAATATCGAAGGGTACCCAAATAGAAAATTCTTAGATATGGTGGTTGCTAATAAGCCGCATCAATGCACCTTAGTTCCTGATCTTCCTGAAGCACTCACGTCTGATAATGGCTGGGACACTATTAAACATAAAGAGTTCTTAATAGATACAATTGCTGAATTACAAGAAGCGGGGATAAGAGTAAGTTTATTCATCAACCCTGATAATACATTGCTAGATGGTGCTATAGAAACGAAGACAGATAGAATTGAATTCTATACCGGACCATTTGCTCATGATTTTCATATTGATAAAGAAAAAGCAATCAAAGGATATACAGCTGCGGCACTTCACTGTAACAAATTAGGCCTTGGTATCAATGCTGGACATGATTTAAACCTCAAAAACCTCAATTTTTTCAAAAACAATATTCCCGGCTTATTAGAAGTGTCAATTGGGCATGCGCTAGTAGTAGACTCGTTATATTATGGATTAAAAAATACAATTCAGATGTATCAAAATGAGCTAAAGAGGACATAAACAGAAACTACAAACAAATTATATCCGTAACTTTTCATAAAAAACATATATATAATTCATAATCTGTGCTTGTTATAGTTTCTTTGCTAAAGAATTAAGAATTACAAAATATTACAAATGGCAAATATTCTCATTAACGATGGCTTACATCCATCAGGAATCAAAATGCTCGAAGATGCGGGACATACGATTCAAACAGACAAAATAGCTCAGGAAGACCTCCTTGCTCAACTACCAAAATTTGATGGAATCTGTGTAAGATCAGCTACCAAAGTCAGAACAGAGTTGATTGATGCTTGTGCAAATTTAAAATTCATCGGTAGAGGTGGAGTTGGACTTGACAATATAGATGTAGATCATGCAAAATCAAAAGGAATAGCAGTACTAAATACTCCGGCCGCATCATCTAGGTCCGTTGCTGAACTTGCATTCGGTCATATGATGTCTCTATCAAGATTTGTATACCAATCAAACAGGCAGATGCCTTCTGAAGGAAATGCAAATTTTGGTTCTCTAAAAAAATCATACAGCAAAGGTGTAGAGTTAGAGGGAAAGACTTTAGGTATAATTGGGCTCGGTAGAATAGGACAAGAAGCCGCTAAAATAGGCTTAGGAATGGGTATGAATGTAGTAGGTGTAGATCCATTTATCAAAGAGAAAGTAACTGTTTCTTGTAAACTTGGATCGTCATCTTTAGACGTAGACATTCCTGCTATTTCTATGGACGACATGTTAGCAAAATCAGATTTCATTACAATGCACATTCCATTTACAGGAGCGGCTGTTTTAGGCGTTTCCGAATTCGCTAAAATGAAAAAAGGTGTATTTGTTGTAGATGCAGCTAGAGGTGGTACGATTGATGAAGATGCATTACTGGAAGCGCTTGAAAATGGAACTGTATCAGCAGCTGGTCTTGATGTATTCATCAATGAACCTAGCCCTAGACAAGACATACTGTCTCATCCTAGAATATCTTTGACACCTCATATCGGAGCTTCTACATTAGAGGCTCAAGAAAAAATAGGAACAGAACTGGCTGCGAAGATTATCGAAGTATTGAAACAATAATATTCCTCAAATATTAAAAAAATATAATGAGGTCAACTACTGGATGTATTTGACCTCTTTTTGTATACATTTTATTCAAATCCAAATAACAATTGGTCTATGGAAATTCACAATAACAAATATGTATTCTCAGGTGAAGTCGACGCGCTTCAACTGACAGAAAAGTATGGTTGCCCACTATATGTTTATGATACCTCGATAATAGAGCGTCAATATAAACGATTGACAGATGCGTTCAAAGTGAATAAACTCAAGATCAACTATGCATGCAAAGCACTGACTAATATTAATGTACTCAAATTTATAAAAACATTAGGTGCTGGTTTGGATACAGTTTCAATCCAGGAAGTACGCCTCGGATTGATGGCAGGATTTACAAATGAAGACATCATATACACTCCTAACTGTGTATCTCTAGATGAGATAAAAGAAGCACTAGAACTTGGTGTAACAATCAATATTGATAATCTTAGTATACTAGAGCAGTTTGGTAATCAATTTCCGGAAAAACCAGTGTGCATTCGAATAAATCCGCACATCCTCGCGGGTGGAAATTCTAAAATATCTACAGGACATATAGATAGTAAATTTGGAATTTCGTTTCATCAAGTACCTCATATACATCGTATAGTAGAAGCAACAGGTATGAAAGTAACCGGACTACATATGCATACGGGATCTGACATTCTAGATTCCGAAGTATTCATACAAGGTGCCGATGTTTTGTTGAGTATTGCTCAAGAATTTCCACATTTAGAGGAAATTGACTTCGGCAGTGGATTCAAAGTTGACTATAAGAATGATGGGATCGAAACAGATGTTGAAGACTTAGGAGTCAGAATATCTGCAAGGTTTAACGAGTTCTGTGCCGAATATGGTCGTGAATTAACATTAATGTTCGAACCTGGAAAATTTTTAGTTTCAGAATCTGGCACTTTCTTAGCCAAAGTCAATGTAATTAAACAAACTACTTCTACTGTTTTTGCAGGCATTGATTCTGGATTAAATCATTTGATTCGTCCAATGCTATATGAATCTTTCCATCGAATAGAAAATATATCTAAGACAGAAGGTCGAAAAAGAATTTATACCATCGTAGGTTACATATGTGAGACAGATACATTCGGCGTTAACAGAAAACTAAATGAGGTATTAGAGGGAGACATCTTGGCTTTCCATAATGCTGGAGCCTATTGTTTTATGATGGCATCAAATTATAATTCTCGTTACAGGCCAGCTGAAGTCTTAATACATGAAGGGAAAGATTATTTGATTAGGAAAAGAGAGTCGATGGAAGACCTTCTTAGAAATCAGGTAGAACAGGATATTTTCGCTAATGAAGATTAGTACCATTCTCCTAGCGAGCAGATAATAAATACATTCTATATTATGTCCGAAACATGTTGTAGATTACTTTTCTACATTGTGGTTTACAATATGTTTCGACATAAAAAAGGTATAGATTCGTGAGGTTTCGTATTTTGCACATTCTAGTTGATATTACAGCAGACTAGAAATAAAAAAAAACATACTATCTATGAGAATTCTATTGGGTCTATTTCTTCTTTTATCGATTGCCTGTCAACCAAAAAATGTCTCGACAACTGGTAAGTATATCAAGAAAATCAATAAGAATGTTGTTTTGTTCGAAGATGGAAGCAATCTAGAGTTGGACAATTGTAAGACATGTAAAACAATTTATCTTGTGCGTCATGCCGAAAAGGACACCGTTCCAGCTAAAAATCCAATCCTTACTGATGAAGGTTACAATAGATCATATACATTAGCACAAATATTCAAATCTACAAGACTAGACGCCGTGTATTCAACATTATATAACAGGACTATGCATACTGTAGATTCACTTACTACGATGAAGGGACTATCTACTAAAATCTATCAACCAAAAGAACTAAAGAGTCTAACTGAAAAACTATTATCTCCAGATAGCATTAATAAAATTCTTATTTCTGGTCACTCAAATACAACTCCTGCCTTTGCAAGCACATTAATGGGTGAAAAACACTTTGAACAAGGATTTGACGAAAGTGATTATGACAACTTATTGATCGTCAATGTGAATGCTAAGGGAGAAAAGACACTGTATCAATTAAAATATAAGGGATAGAATAATCATTATATATTTTTTCATCCAACAATGAGGCTTTAGATTTCAACAAAATTGCGAGTACTATTCTTCAAACGGAATAGTGATTTAATTGTACAAAATTTAAAGTAAACTCCCCTACAATCTCCCATCAAAAGCATAATTTCGCTGACTTACCAATTCTATTTTATCAGAATTCAAGTGCAGAGGGTTCAGTAACACATTATGTTCTTCTGGAATAATCGCGGAAGGCACTTTCAGAGCTAGTGCTTTTTTTTCTCTTATAAAACCATCGCCTACTACCTTCGCGGCGCCTTTTGGTGGTATTTCATTCCAGTTAAGTGGTGGATTTTCTAGAAGTTGAATATATTTATTTGGCACCTCGAATGTTAGCAGTATCATCCCATTGGGAATGGGAAGACCATCTGTATGCACAAGCACCTCTAGCAAAGCCAAGGCAATAGAAGTCGAAGTATACACCATACGTACGCCTTTACTATTCCATCTCCCCCCTACTCTGTAAGCCCCTTCACCATTAAGATGTTCTGTATATTTCTTATTACTAATTCTATAAATTTTCATTGGTCTTAATTATAAACACCATATGCTAATCTTTCGAGTTCATCCATCACGATCTCCACGCCTATTCCTGTATCAAGTAAGCTCATAGGGCTGACATCTCCAAGGCCTCTTATTGACCTCCTGATCCAAACATTTAATACACCTAAATCACCAAACACCTCAATACCAAACTTATATAAACGCAACAGCTCTAGTAACTTCTCAGAAAGATCTATATTAAGAGTATCTTTTGAAGATAACCTCCTAATAGTACGACTATTAATATGCAGAATCTTCGCCATCTCATCCATATGAAACCCAGCCATCTTCATAAACTCTATGAGCGTATCGTAACCTAACCCATCTTTTACCACAGAAAGAAAACTATGTTTATCATCTCTACCTACATTACTGATGATTTTTAGGGGGGAAGGCATACTCAAATAAGTAACAGCAGCTTCATTAGCAGATGACGTATTGCTAGTATTTTCGACATTATATTTTTTGAGCTCTTCTTTCATCTTCAATATAATTTATTCAAAAATACGCTTTTTGAGCCTATTTGTCAAATATTTTTTGACATTTGTTCATACAAACGACTCATTATTATGAAATCCGTTTCCAAAAACTGCGCTTTATTCAATAGAAATATTGACTTTTGCAATCACATTTTAAAAGTTAGCATAAGTGTTAATGAAAATTGGATAATTATGGAGATATCAAAAAAATATACCCCTTCCGAAATAGAAGGTAAATGGTATGAGCATTGGATGGAAAAGAACTACTTCCACTCTGAACCAGATGAAAGAGAAGCTTACAGTATAGTCATACCTCCACCCAATGTCACTGGTGTCCTTCACATGGGACATATGCTTAACAATACGATCCAAGATATATTAATAAGAAAAGCCAGATTGGATGGTAAAAATGCTTGTTGGGTTCCCGGTACAGATCACGCCTCTATCGCAACAGAGGCAAAAGTTGTAAAACTTCTTAGAGAAAAGGGAATCAAAAAATCTGATTTAACAAGAGAAGAGTTCCTAGAACATGCATACGCGTGGAAAGAAGAGTATGGTGGCAAAATCCTCATGCAACTCAGAAGATTAGGGGCATCATGTGATTGGGAACGTACAGCGTTTACCATGGATGAGATTCGATCAGAGGGTGTATTAAAAGCATTTGTAGATCTATACAATAAAGGGAAACTTTATAAAGGCCTGCGAATGGTCAATTGGGATCCTGAAGCTCAAACTGTACTATCGAACGAGGAAGTAATCCATGGAGATGAGACAACAGAACTCTTCCATGTAAGATATCAAGTAGAAGGAACTGACGACTATATAACTATCGCAACAACAAGACCGGAAACGATCATGGGAGATAGTGCTATCGCTGTCCATCCTGATGACCCTCGATATTCGGCCATGAAAGGTAAGAAAGTTATCGTACCGATGGTCAATCGCGTAATACCTATCATTTTTGATGATTATGTAGATATAGAATTTGGTACGGGAGCGCTAAAAGTTACTCCTGCTCATGATGTGAATGATTATGAAATCGGCAAACGTCACAACCTTGAAGTTATTGATGTAATCAATGACAATGGGACAATAGCAGAAGCCGCTCAGATCTTTGTTGGAGAAGACAGATTCAAAGCTAGAAAGTCAGTCAAAAAAGAATTAGATAAGCTAGGCAATCTAGTATCTTCTGAAAACTACAATCACTCTGTAGGAAGATCAGAAAGAACAAATGCTGTAGTGGAACCAAAGCTATCTCAGCAGTGGTATGTAAACATGGAATCCATCGTAAAACCTGCATTGGATGCGGTAATGACAGACGAAGTGGAGTTCTTCCCAAAAAACCAGAAGAACACCTACAGACACTGGATGGAGAATATTCGTGATTGGTGTATTTCTCGTCAATTATGGTGGGGACACAGAATACCCGCATGGTACTTAGGTGAAGATACGTTCGTAGCTATGAATGCTGAAGAAGCACTAGCACAAGCAAAACAAAAGACTGGCAACAATGATCTAAAAATAGAAGACCTAAGACAAGATGAAGATGCACTTGACACATGGTTCTCTTCTTGGCTATGGCCTATCACTTTGTTTGATGGTTTTAACTCAAGAGAAGAACTGGATTACTACTACCCGACGTCAGTACTTGTAACTGGCTGGGATATTATATTCCTCTGGGTTGCACGTATGGTTATGGCTGGGTATGAATGGGAAGGGAAGCGACCATTCGATCACGTATACTTCACAGGAATGGTACGTGATCAGAAGAGAAGAAAGATGAGTAAGTCTCTCGGAAATAGCCCCGATGCTATTGGTCTTATCGATAAATATGGAGCGGATGGTGTTAGATTCGGAATGTTGAGCAGTTCTCCAGCAGGAGGTGATCTTCTTTTTGATGAAAAACTATGTGATCAAGGAAGTAAATTCAGCATGAAGCTATGGAGTGCCATGGGCCTTCTAAAAAATCTAAAGATCGATGATACTAAAAAACCAAATGATGTGGATCTACTTGCATCAAAATGGCTCAACCATAAAATGAATGCAGTAGTAGCAGAGATAGAACAAAATTTCAAAGAATACCGACTTTCGGAAGCATTGACGACATTGTATTCTTTTGTTTGGAATGATTTCTGTTCTTGGTACTTGGAGATGGTAAAACCACCATACGGAGAAGGCATCTCTGCGGAAACAAGAAATATGGCGCTTGATATTTACGAGCAAATATGTATTATACTTCATCCATTTATGCCGTTTATCACAGAAGAAATCTGGCACCTATTGAAAGAAAGAGCTGATGGAGATGACTGTATCGTAAGTTCATATCCGAAACCAGCTGAATACGACGCAGCATATCTTAAAGTAATAGACCAAGCTAAAGATGTAATCAGTAATGTAAGAGACATCCGTAACAAGAATGGCCTTAAAATGAAAGAAGAGCTTGATCTGTTTGCTATAAAGTCGGATTCAATGACAGCACTTCTATCTACAGATGGTGTATCTGACATGATCGTTAAACTGGGTAATCTTAAAGGAATAACAATCACAGATGACGAGAATGTCAATGGAGCAAGCTTCATATCAGGAACTGAGAAATTCATCGTAGGAATGGAACAGAACCTTGATGTAGATGCAGAGATTGAAGAGAAAGAAAAGGAACTTGATTATCAAATAGGATTCGTCGGAAGTATCAATAAAAAATTATCGAACGAACGATTTGTAAGTAACGCTCCTGAAGTTGTAGTAGCAAATGAACGTAAAAAGATGGCTGATGGTGAAGCAAGAATAAAAATACTAACAGAAGAACTTGAGAGATTAAAAGGAATGAAATAAGCTCTTTGATGTTTTTTTGATTTAAGAAATAGCCCTCGACCCAGAATATGTGTTGAGGGCTTTTATATTTTAATCCTTGTCCCGTCCTGAAATAAGTTGACATAAAAACGACTTATTGAATGGATAACAAATTAGTACAAGGAATTAAACGCAC
>JAVCKV010081784.1:0-18980 GCA_032274145.1 Herpochondria borealis | reverse complement strand
CCTGGAGGTTCCGGCGACGAAAGCAACGACGAAGCCGAAGAGCTAATCGAGGCTCTCGCCAAGTATGTACTTTTCAGTCCGACGGAAGCAAGCGAAGAAGAGACTTAACGCGCTGAAAGTATGGCTGCAAATATAGCCCATCTGCCCAAAGACCAGTGGTCATCCCGATGATATTTTGTCTGACCTAGGAATCTGCGCTTGCCCCTTCAACGAAATCAACGCTGCGAATGTGATAGTCCGTCATGCATTCGAACTGACGGACCACAACCCCATGTACCAAAATCCTCGCAGGATTTCCCCACGTATGAAATCTTACACCGAGATATCTACAAGATGCAGCACGCGGGAATCACCAACCCGGCTAGCTACGCCTGGGCCTTCCCAGTCTTCATCTAGATTAGCGAATAAGAAGGACGGAGTACCAAGCTTCTGCGTGGACTACCGTGATCTGAATAAGAGCATGAAGCCCAGCCGGTGGCCCATACCGCACATCGAGGAAACATTCTAATAGCTCCGTGGCAGTCGTTTCTTCACCACCCTCTATCTCTTCTCCGGTTATATGCAGATTAATATGGAGGAATCGTAGAAGTAAATCAACACCTTCGCGACTCGATTCGAAAACTTCAGATTTGAATTCATGCCGATAGGCTCCATAAATGCAACTTCCACATTATAGCGGATGATGGACGAGATACTGAAGGATATTCAGTTCGCCCGAGCGTACCTAGAAAATTTCATGGTTCATTATAATATCATGGAGGAGCACTTGTAGAATCTCGCGAGTGTCTTTCGCCTCCTCTCCGGTTACGAGATCCTACTACGAGTCGTTAAGTGCTTCTTCGCTCGTGAAATTGCCGAGCTCCTCGGCGCGTTGTAATCCACGAAGGCGTACGGGTCTTCCAAAATATGACCCAAGCTATTAAGGAAGCTCATGTTCCAACGAGAAGGCCGGGGTTCGCAGTTTCCTAGGGTTCGTCGGCTACTACAGGCGCTTTATCCGTGGTTTCGCCGAGATATTCATACCCTTTCATGCCCTGACACCCCCGAATGTTAACTTTTTGGGAAATTTGAGAGCACAAGAGACTTTTGATAATCTAAAGGGGGCACTCTAGACGGCCCCTGTGTTAATTTTTTTCTGAACCTTGAATATCCGTTCATGGTTGATACCAACGAGTCTTCTGTGGCGGTCGGAGCCTTTCTGGCTCAGAAGTAGGGAAACCGAGTTAAACCGGTCCAGGTCGCCAGCCGTTCTCTGAATTCCGCCTAAAGAAATAAATCGGCGTGCGAGCGCGATGCTATCAGTGCCGTTTCTTCATTGCAAAATTTCCGCATCTTCCTCTTATTAAAGCACCGCTTCGATTTTGTTACCGCATATCAAGCCTTTCGTTACGCTTTTGCGAAAAGAGACGTCCATGGTCGACTCGCGCGCTGGTTGGAATTTATGGCTGGGTACGATTAAAAAATCGTCTGCAAGCCAGGAAACAAGAATAATTCCGCAGAATTCCTCTTCTAGTATGCACTCAAGAAGCTTTACATCGACAAAGGAGAGACCATTATGGTCTAGTCCATATTGTGACAGCCTCCGGCGACACAGGCCTCAAATCATGCCTCGTTGACATCCAACAAAGAGATAAAATAAGAAGACCCATAGTGCGCTGTAGCAACCGACTTGCGTGCCGATTGTTCCTCGTCTGGAATCGAAAGCTTTTCCGGCGCACCCCAGTAGGACCTAAAGAAGTTGTACTATGCCACCTGAGCGAGTGTTTCATCAAGATGATCCACGACTGCATCGGTCACTGAGACGATAAAAGCACTCACCAGTTCTTCACCGAAAGGCTTTTGTGACAAATGCGCGTGACGGAGCTCTACTGTCATCTAAGGTCTCGTAGAGAGTGCCAAAACGCCAAAGAAGTGCCCCTGTACCGCACCACCATCCCTATGCACCTCGCCGGCCTCTTCGACACCTTCTCTTTCGACTTCTCCGGGCCACTGTACCCAGGCCCGAATGAAGGTGAGATATACCTTCTCATCGCTGTGGAGCGCCTCTTATTCTGGCTGATGGTGTGAGCGGCTCATAGAAATACCGCCGATTTTTGGAAACATTTCCGAAAGAGGAAATCATTCGCCATTTCGACCCCAGGCGTCCTCGTTTCGGAAAATTTGTAATGCTTCACGACCGCTAACATGGAAGCAATCATGCGCTCGTACGGCACCCGTTGTAAGACCACCGGGGAGTAAGAGCCTATTTCGAACGGCTGTTCAGAGCACATGGTGGGCACGATTCAGTGCAAAATAACCAAGACTATCCTCTACGGGGAGAGGCTGTGGGTCAGTTTTATCCCCGATGTTCATTTCGCATGGAATCCACTAGTCTCCGTGTCAATTTATCTACGGAAATCCGCCTTAAATGACTCCGCACAATACAACCCCCATGGCCGAGGACCCGTTCGATGTGGATGATCGGAGCCTGGAGATTCTTTCCATAAAATATGCACATGCCCGCCGCGAGCACATACATTGGCCCGGGAGCGAGTTACCAAAGCCCTATGCGGTAGGCGAGAAGTTGTTAGTAGCCACGGCGAAGGCTCTCGGGTAATTGAAGATGTCTCCCTTCGAGAGAAAATTGTTCGGTCCGTGCACAGTCTTGACGGCCCTTCAACCTCTCTACGACCTCCGTCTCAACAGCACCAAGAATATCCGTAAACAAATCCGCTTTCTGCGCCTAAAGCGCTGGGTACCACGGGCCGGGCCGGTTGTTTCTACTACCTCCCTTGGTTACCTCAAGGGACCCCACAGTTGCTATCTGCACGGCCAAGGCTATTAAAGCCACCCGAGGCTCTTTTTGTTCATCATCGTTCCTTTTTTCCTCTTCTTCCGTGGTTTCTATTTTTCTGTTCCTCAGCGCTCCCATATTTCCTTCGACTCTTCCATTGGATTTAAACCGCGAGGGTAACTTGTTGAAATACTGAAAAACAGTCGATTCTTCATGAAGCTCGAGTGGTGCGGCTTGTTAGCTCACTCCCGTCGCACGCACAACGGGGGAAATATTTGAAGAGCTGAGAGCAGGGGAGCAGGCTGTGATACCGGGGATGAATGACACGTTTTGCCGTGCTTGATTTATTCGTGCGCCATTGTGAGGGTCCGAATCGGATTCACAACCAAACACCCCGAAAAGGAGACGAAAAGGGAGGAATGGAAGGGGGAAAAGGAGAAGAAAGATGATAATAAGGCTTTACTTAGGGCTTACATTTCTGTAACTACATTCATCTCCGGTTCCTCCAATCCCTGGGAAGTCCCGGCTGCTTATATAGCGGCTTTGGTAGCTCCTAAGATGTAGCTCGTGTCCAAAAACGGCCAAGAGCAAAAAACACGAAAACTAAGTACACAGAGAATCTTAGGACTTACAATAATTTTCCCTAGCTCTAACCACCTTAACCTATACTTCCTAAGAAGTGCAACCAGCTCTATGTATAGCCAATATATATGACGCCGCCAACGAACAGGCGACCCATCCGGCCGAGCAAATCTGCGGTCGCGGCACCCCGGGTGGTGGAGTAGCCGAGTATGCAACCAACCACGGCTCACTGTATGCCGCTGCCATCTGTGTCGCTGAGTGGCGAGGTGGCGGAGTGGTGGCAGAATTTTCGGGTTCCGGAGGTGGTCGAACGTGTAGGGATCTTTACAGTCCGGTGCGCGGGCCCCTTATGCCCTTACTACAGCCTGCCCCTTACTGTTGCCATTTTTCGTCACACGGCCATCATGCGTCACATTTGAAGATGGCGTGCCAATCTACATCGTCAAACACTTCGTAGACCATGACATATCAAGCATGGGCTGTGTTCCGTTGGACTCCGTCACGTTTTCATCAACCAAGATCATCTCCTGCGTCGTGGTTTGTCAAGCCGTATCACGCTTTCACGCTTGGTATGTCACGAGCGGCGTAGCGCACGGGTTGCGTCACACCAGAATCAGTCACGCCTGCATCGATTTCCTGCGGAAATAGGCTGGTGAAGCTCAGAGACACGCCCACCCAAACGTCACGGACTTGGACCACCTGACGCGACAGGATTGCGACGGACACCCATGAGAGGCAAGGCCCAGTATAGCTGTTGCCACTCCCACGCCACGACGGGGGACGACCGCGACTAATGACAAAGTACGATAGGAAGAAACATGGCACAAGTAATACATGTCGTGTTTATCGGTGGAGATGCTCTATGTGATAGCAGCTTTGGTGGCAGTCGTGGTGGTCGCGGTGTTGTTGGGAGCAGTCGTGATTATAACAGCTTTGGTGGTAGTTATGGGTATCGTAGTGTAGGGACAGGGGTTTCGCGGAGGGTAACGTGAGTTGGCCCCTTTTATAGGACCAACCCCTTTTGAAGTACCAGGTTCAGCCCTCACCCGAGGACTCTGGCTGGCTTGGGGGCCGTTTCGGTTGCTAGTTTTGGGCTTGCGTCACTGTCGGGCCCTTCCAGAGAAGATACCCCTACAGCCCTACAGAGCCGTCCGGGAGATTGTCCCGGGAGCTCCAATCGGCGCTGGGTAGAAACACCGGTCCTGCGGCCACGTGGCTTCTCCCGGCCAACCCATCCAATAACACAGTCCTAGTGTTTTATACAGTAAGTGTAGGTCTGCTGGTCGCCCAGTAGGGGAGCGCCGTTTTTTTATTCAATCGGGTGCGCCAGACGGCCTTACGAATACACCCATCTGTGGATCAATCGCCACCCGAATTCAGGTGCTTCAAGATGGCGCACCTTGCTTGATTCACCTTACCGAATTTGGCTGCCGAGAAAGAGCCGTTGACACCGTTTAGGTGGATCCTTCCACTTCCACGGACCACCAAGCAAGGAAAGAGACATAAATTTCCCCTTCCTCCCTCCCTAGATACCCATTGTGGCCTCAACTTTAGCAGACCTGGCCTCGCGCTTTCAATCGGTACAAATCTAGATCTAATAGTTTTGACGGAAAGATTAAAATACAATGAGGCGACGGTTTATTCTTCTCGTAAATAGGATCTCCGTATTTAACTCCTGGGCTGTGCCATAATTGCTTAAGGTATGCATAAATAACTGACTGGATAGTCTCATTCTTTACTAATCACTAATCAACCCTGTTTGACGTAAGTCAGTCATAATTACATTATTCATTAAGTAGTCATTTAGTTTCCGTTTTTTACTACTGAATTTATTCTATCGCCAGATTATTGAATCCCGCTTATTACGGATACAAAACTCCCGTTTTGGGCCGCAAATTTTCCTATAGTTATTTTTCACATACATGCGAATCTTTTCTGTTATCCCAAGCGTGTTGCTCAGAAATGGCTGATGTTGGCGTCCCTCAAGTCAATCAATATCACTCAACAGCCTCTCTACACTAGGATTTATACTGGAGACCACAAAGCAGAGCGAGAAACTATGTCAAACGTCCGCGTGCTAACGAAAAAGAGTTCAGTGTTGCAGTGATATCATACTCTCGGAAAGGGAATGTTGACATGTCTAAAGGAAGCATTTCGGAGACAAAGAGCTGTGGACATGTATGTATCAGTAAATAAGAGCGGTTCAGACGGGTATTGATGCCTTTTTACGCTCGATGATTGAAAAAGGGCTTTCGTACGTGTGGTACAAAACTTACGAATGCGTTCTAGGTAATTTCAATCGATTTGGCGGATAGCAGTTATTCGGTTTTAATTCTACGCTTGCGCGTATCAGTAATCGGAGGACCGATTTCTAAGGTCAAGTCAGCCGAAATTAATAATCGAGTAATGGACATGTGTTTATTGAACTCAATCAATTGGGCTGATATGTAAACTGCCATGCAGCTGGCGCTTTATTCCGGGATGGATATTTATCAGGGCCGTATGAATGACTGACTAACTAGTGCAAAAATGTGATGACTAATGACTAACTAACACTTTTTCGACTTAGTTAACCAAATTTAGTCATTAAAAATAGGGGTAGGAAACGTAGAATGAGTCGTTTAAAATTCAAATTTTATCAAAATAAAAAATACCCGAGAATATAAAAATTAAAAGTATCTAATCAAAATCGAATACATTGCCTTCAATACACATTGACGCACCGCCGTCGTCAAATTTTCCTTCTCCAAAATCTGCCCTTCAGTACATCACCGCTGCCCGACATATTCTCACAGGCCGGATCATCCTAGGATCGAAATACCGGGGAAGATCTCTTAACTTCACCGTACTCTACCGTGAAAAAGCGCCGGCTCTCGTCAAAGGGAAATCAACCCTCTCTTCAGCCCTCATCTGTACGATCCGATCAAGGTGAAGAAAATGATGAGTTCAATCTGTTGCTGAAAAGTTGGTAGCACAGCAGAAAAACCAGCGAATGAGACGGCGCTCAGCTGCAGGTTCCGGCTCAGAAAAAGCGAGAACGTCCTTCTGACTCACGATTGCTGCTTCGCCGGTGATTGGCGAGAAGCCGCAGTTCCGTTGTCGAACTTGTGGGTTCATGGGAAGTTTAAACAAAACGTTCTCGTCGAATAATGTGAGATCTCCTGATGAGGCAAAGCACAAAGCAACGCATGACTATTACTTCGCCTCAACGACCAGAATGAGACTGATGAAATGCTTCGATCAGCAGTGAAAAAAGCTGCGGGAAAACATGCACAACGTAACACTCGCTCAATCCATTCCTTCTT
This sequence comes from Herpochondria borealis, assembly GCA_032274145.1. Taxonomy (NCBI): domain Eukaryota; phylum Rhodophyta; class Florideophyceae; order Ceramiales; family Ceramiaceae; genus Herpochondria; species Herpochondria borealis. The sequence goes on along the minus strand of JAVCKV010081784.1, from coordinate 12,320 downwards.
CTAAACAGGGCGTCCTTCAGTCTCCTCTGGTACGCTATCTGTTGATCACATATACAAGCCATGTTCCGAAGTTGCGCCCAAGATGGTGCAAGCGGTGGAACTTGTTCTGTTCTCATGTGCGACCGAGTCGCCGATATCAATGGTTGGTTCGCCGCTGATGCAGGCCTTGATAAACATTTGCAACGGTCGAATGCAGTAATCAAGCAAACAAGCTCTGGACGAGTATCTCTTACCTACATACAACGCCGTATGTGGCCTTATCCGAGAAACTACATCTTCCGCAATGACGGGCTCTGTTACGTTGGAAGGCTGGAGTGCCGCACTAGGCACGTCTATCTTTGGGGTTACATGGCACTTCGTTGACGCTGAGTAGAACTTGAAGTCCGTGCCGATTGCAACTATGGATATCGGAAGTGCATCAAAGCAAAGCGAACAGCTTCGCTCCATCGTTGAAGAAGTTATGAACGACAGTGCGGTGGTTGGATGCGACAAAATCAAAGTCCACACGATAAATAGTGACAATGAGGCATCAGTCGCCCGTGCTGTTGATCTTCTCACCAACTTCGTTGGCTCAATTCGATGCGTCGTTCACACGTTGGCCCTTTGTGTTCAGGATTTCTTCAAAGAGGGGACACAGTGGAATGCCTTCATGAATCATTTGAACGCAGTGACATCCTACTTTAACTTCCATCCGAAAGCAAACATTTTATTCCGACAGAAACAGTTGGAAAACAGTGTGACACGGGATCACGTCAAGAAGCTCAAAGATGATGTACCTACGCGTTGGCACTGGCGCCTTGGTGCCATGCTCTCATAGATCACCAACGAGAAGGACATTTCATGTGTTGTTTCCGAGCTTGACATTGATCCAGAGCAAGTTCCAGATTTGTCTACTGAAGAACTTGATGAGTTGGCAGAAGTAATACACGTACTTAACGAGGTGCGAAGTGTTGCACGTCAGCTTGAGGCGGAGAAGAAACCAACAATTTCGAGAGCAGCTTCCCTTCTTCGCGAATTGTACGAGACAATGTTGGCCATGGCTGGAGAAATGCAGCTCGGCCAATCCAGCCTTTACGAGAAGCAAACAAATTCTCAGCGTGTTTCGCAGAGATGCTAGAGTAGTTATGAGAATGAGGCGCGTACAGTTAGTCCCATCCCGAGTATTGCCACACATTGAAAGGAGCGGGACGAAGCTCAAGAGATGATACTGCGATCAATTTGCGCAAAGAAACTTTCTCATCAGCTCTCAGAGAGATTTAAGCACCGCCTCGGATCTATTTGGTTTGCTGTCGAAGCTAGTGCTGCATATTGGCGTCCAGACCATCATAATAGAGGCCCAGAACGTAATGGATCCATTGAAGATGACCCTGTTTTAACGCTTTGGTTACCACGGCGTGTACAACTCTTTCATATTTCGTCAATTATGGACGTCAACGAATGCGAGCTGAAGTGCCTTAGCTGCCCTGTTGATGATAGGGAACAGTAATTCAATTTTTGTGCAATTCTGTTGCTCGGGAGACTATTGACCTCAACATGAAGCACCAAACCTGACTGGATGCAACTTCAGAGCTTGAAGAGGATTCCCTCAAACTACTTTTTGCATTTTTGCACAACTCAATGACAGAAAAACTGAAAAAGCGCGGGCAGAAAAGAGCCGAAGTACGCTTTGAAATACTGGATGGATTGCAACAGAACTTTTCAATCTGTCAATCCTGTGCCTTTCAACAAAGTTGCGAAAGCATTCCTCTCATCGCACGTCTCTTCTTCCAGCGCGGAACGCCTCTTCTTCGACCTTGGGCGCATGGAGGCACGTCATTGTCAGTCATTAATGAGCAGTGAACAGTATACTTAAAATGACAAACATTATTCGTCACTACATCTGTGGCGAGCTTCAACTGAATACCATACCTCAGTCAAGTACATTTCACCCAAAAGAGGCTCAGTTCAAGTCTCTTGTGCTGAAAGTTGAACGTAGAGTACTTGAAACGAAGTAAATACTTTTCTCTGTCTCTATGCCTAGAGTTGACTAACTAGTGCTAAAAACACTATGAGTAATGACCAGTTGAAGATGCAACTAGTTAGTCAGGTATACGGCCCTCTTAAAATCTCCTTTCATGTCCCCAATTCAACTTTTTGCACCTCGTTGCGTCATCAAAACGAGCCGACTACCATTTGCGCACAGCCGACTGCGCCAGCCGATAACTGTGAAAAACTCAACTTTGGACGAGCATATAACTTCGGCGCTTGGGAGGATGCGGTTAGGAACGCGCATTACTTGCCCGTTCGCGATGGCCTTGGGTAACGTCTTTTTCTTTCAAAACTTGTGAACTTTAGTCACACAGCTTACTGCGTGATATGCTGAAGATTAGTTAATTTAAATTCACAAAATGAGGCAGAGGTACCGGTGAGAAACGCGTACACTGCCTGCCGCTTTTTTTTTACTGCACATGAATGAGGTCACCGCCGAATTACTGCCACGTACATGATTTTACAGGGGCTGTTGCTGCTGCCGGTGAGTGGTGGTGTTAATTGCGGCGCGTACATTTCGTACGTTGACGATCGGAGGTAAGTTATGAAGAGGACCGGATCTGTTTATTTATTTATGATATGCCGTAGGAAATGACAAACACACGTGGAGTGACCGATGGCGGATGGCGGATGGTGGATGGTGGATGGTGGATGGTCGCAGGGGCACTGTAGAGATATATTTAAGCGTATAAACTTGTGCGATTCTTTTTCCCCTTTTTTCCAGCCGGTGCGAGAGGAGAGCATTTAAAGAATAATAAAAATGCGACTATTTCTTTTGAAATTGTACTCCGAATTTCCTGCTCAGTCAGTTAAATTGAATAGAATATGTAGTCAATTCAATGGGATTTAAACCTTTTTCGTCAGTGCGCACCCACACGGGCCTCCTTGTCGAGCAGCGTCTCCGTGTCTATGGGATAGAACTGGAGAGCGGCAGAGTGTCGGGTTGGAACTGATTGAGTGGCCGACATGCCCGCTTGGGCTTGCATGTCGCGCGTTGCTCTGATACCCTGTTCACGAGTAGTGTATGTATCAAGGTTTAATGAAAGCTGCCCCTTTGAGAGGCGAGCACGCTACAATACAAACGACACTTTGACTTATAAACTAACAGGCCCGAGTGTGGCGCGGGACGAAACGTCTCGCGATACTGAGTGGCACAGACACTGCTCAGGACAGCAGTGTCAGTGAATGAACGCAGACGCACGACCACATACAGAGAACTGAAAGACCCCACAGATAAATCAATGGAGTGCGCGTCGAACTCATCGTCCAGGAGGCACTCGTAGTCGTACTCGTCAGGATGGTCTGACGCAAACGCGAGCTACTCCTGGCGGTCGAGAAACCACGCAAACGCCTCGTCATCCGTAAATTCGTTTGGCTCGTTACGCGTTTGAGCAACACTCCTTCGCAACGGCTGAAAGAAAAAATAAAGAAAAAAATTGCAAATAACAAAATTCTTCTCGTTCCCTACAACGGCAGGACAGGATATTTGGCATCCGGCATCTATTGCAGAATCTATTGCAGCATCTACTGCTATCGATCGATGTGCTCTGCTTCGTATGTGTATATATGTACGAACATACATACATAAATAAATATATATATATATATATATGTGTGTGTATATATATATATATAGCATAGATTGAGAGGGTGAAACGTTCTTCAGAATGGTATTATTTGTCCGGTAGGTAGAGCAGTGATCCGTTGTTGCAAATTGTGTTTAAAATAGGTATGTTCGTACGTATACGAATAGATATGTGGACTTGGGGGCATCGGGAGGTCGGCAGCAGGGCTGCACCGTGAGTTTCAATTAACGTAGCATGTGGGCTGGCGTCCGTTGAGCGGCTGCAGTGGCCGGTTGGTCCCTTCGAATCCGGCGCCGGCTGCAACCGAGAACTCGTGCACCTGCTTCTCGGTCACTGGTGCCACATGCAGTGACATGAAGAATGTCACAGCCTCGGTGCACGGCGGTGTGGTCAGCGATCCATCGTACGTGCAGAAGCCCTTGTCAGGCACGACAATGCTATCCAGCGGCACCTGGAACTGTGTGTTGTCCGCTTTGAGGTTGGATAGAATGTCGCTCATCAACTGACTTGCGCCCCACGGCTGCGACGGCGACCCGAGCAGACCACCAAGCAGCGACCCCACAACGGTAGAAATCCACCCGCCCGATGGTGGCTGGTAGTCGAACATCACGGCAACCACCCCAAAGCTGTTTCCGTCTGGCGCCGCGTGCACAATGTGCGCCTCCAGCGGGTATTGCTTCCCACCAAGCTTGTGCTCTGATGGCGCATGAAAGTGGATGTTGGCCACACTGAAGTCGACGCCGTTCAGTGTGGTCGACCCGCATGACCCGGGGGTGGCGCACTCCAGCTTGAAGTTCATGTTGGTGGGCTTCATGTCCATCAAGGCCGTTGGGATGGACGGCTGCGGGCCGTCGGACTTGGGCTCCTTGTTGACCGATGACGGAAGGTCCACTGGCGACTGATTGTTCCCATTGCAATCTGCACTGACGCTGCCCCAATCCGCTGGCCCCTTGTTTCCATCTGTGTCATAGTTCCACGTGAGGCCGGGGCCAGTGTTGCCCTTGATGGGGCAGCTCGCACCAGCGGCTGCGTTGTACGAAGCCAGTACGGCAATCAGAACAACGGTAAGGAAATAGGCGCCGGTGGTGGCGGTGGTGTTGGAGGTGTTGGAGGTGAAAGTTGCCATGAAGAGAATGCGATGGAGTGACGTTGATGAACTGCGGTATAGTAGTGGGAGCAGGCGGTTGGAGGTCGAAATAAAGTGTGTGACGTTTTTTAAGCCGGGATCGGTGCAGGCAGTTATGTTCAATGGAAAGAAGGCGGTGGGGGGTGGTTGTGAGTGTGCAAGGCAGATGTGTGTGAGTATCAAAACTGTTGCAGCAATCTGCGTGCGATCTTCGTTAAATACAAGTCCAACAGCTGCACTCCTGAAGCACTCAGTATATAACACTCAGCACTCGGAACGTGAGGTAGAAGGACACGACCAAAGGCCAAGCAATTCGAAAGGGGGCCACGGGAACACGACCACGGACGCGTCTGCCTGGGCACATTCTAAACGAGTTGCATACAGTTGTTTGCGGAGTTGCCGGCGGCGCAGATAGCGGAATGGATTATGTGCGGACGGCAGAGGTTGGGTAGCTAGCAACTGAGTTTGTTTGCATACATACAGTTGTTTGCGGAGTTGCCGGCGGCGCAAATAACGGAATGGAATTTTTGTGCGGACGGCAGAGGTTGGGTAGCTAGCAACTGAGTTTTCTTGTCACTGTGTTGGTGCCTTCGAAAGCGGGTCACGGCAACACGACCAGGGACGCGTCTGCCTGAGCACGTTCTAAACGAGTTGCATATATACAGTTGTTTGCGGAGTTGCCGGCGGCGCATATCACGGAATGGACTATGTGCGGACGGCAGAGGCTGCGTAGCTGGCAACTGAGTTTGTTTTGTCACTGCGTCGGTGCTGGCATGTACGCTTCGGTGGATCAGGGATGTGAGGAGCTGAGAAAACACGAGGCACACGAAGAACATTACGTGTGCGTGCAGACGGGTCAATAAAGCTGGTGACGGAAATCAAAAACACTGTCCGTCTGCACTGCAGGCCAGCATACAACATGAATCGAATCGGTTGCAAGTGTCGGTCAACGACCGATGGGCGCGCGAAGCAGCCACATATCTCCGCTGATGGTGCCAGCACCCACCGGCGGGCTCTCTAAGTCGACCTGCAGAGGTGGAGCAGAGTGTTACGTTGTGGAGTCCCTTCGATGATGCGATGCGTGCTCGTTTCGTCGGTTGCCACCATGAGCAAATTTAGTTCTGAGCTAGAATACTACTCGACGTGCGGTACCAAGTGAATGCAGTACAATCCAACTCTGTGATGACCGACTCTTGGCCAATCAATGTAACTTTGAGGAAATACGCGTGCGGTGTGATGGAGATCGAATTAAGATATTATCCAATTAGAATAAGAAATTATGGAGGTTGAATGTGAGAAGAAAATAAAGAAACTGAGAACTTGAGAAACTGAGAACTTGAGAAACTGAGAACTTGAGGAACTGAGAACTTGAGGAACTGAGAACTTGAGGAACTGAGAACTTGAGAAACTGAGAAACTGAGAACTTGAGAAACTGAGAAATTAAGAACATCATGAGAGCTTGAGAAATTATGGAATTAGGAAATGAAGAGACATTGTGACTGCTAATTCCAAAGTTCGTTCATATAAGTTCTACTCAGTTCAATAAATGAATGAATGAATGAATGAATGAATGAAGAAAAGTAAGAGTAAGAGTAAGAGTAAGAGTAGTTTGTATATATCATAGGGAGACGGAAAGATGGAGAGACAGAGAAACGGAGAAACGGAGAAACGGATAGACGGAGAAAGGGATCTATAGATGTAGTAGAACATTTCTGGGTAAATTTGAAAGGAAGGCCTAAAATCTGGTTTTCTAGGCTTTTTATCTTAAGACTGCGAATGTCTATTGCGATACCTACTAAAGGATTGTAGCGGATAGAAATACCAGCTCGAAAGCTAGTGAAAGACGACTGAGGAGTCGTTAGTACAGGGTTGTATAGCCTGTGGTACAGCTCAAAAGGGACAGGAGCACGGGGATGGTAGAGACGGGGCCGAGGGCGAAGATGTGCACTACGGGCGCTGAAAAGGGGAAGATAGAGATGGGAGTTCGAATGACAGTCGCTAAAATGGGGACAGGGGTAGCACGATGGGCTCAAAACAGAGACGGTGACAAACACCGGTTGCTGAAGGAGGGCGAAGAAGAACGAAAGTCTCGCAAGGAACAACTGCAGTCGGCAAAGCACACTTACTGAAAGCTCTGGGACGGCTAACAGGAAGGTTCAACGGAAGCACGGCGCTGCAGCTTGCGGAACGAAGAGAGGAAGGTAAGGTGTTTTAATTTCTCGCGCGCGTAGAGCGATGAGAGCGGCACTTATGTAGCAGAAATAAATAAATGTATACGTGTCCTCGCACAACTACCTTAGATACTACACCATACGGGTAATATATGGCGGTGCTCTTACCAACATAATATAGTCATATAATAATAGTAAAACAATCTCTAAAGTAAAGAATTCATTCTAATACATATGATAAATAGCTGAATACAACAACGAGGTAAACAACCCATTCGTAAAAAATAAGGAATGAATTGAGTCTCTAAACAAATTATATAACACATCTAAGCGATTGCGTTCGTGTCAAGTAGGAAATAGAAAATAGCGCTTGATTTAAGCAGAAACTTGAAGGAGGGGTGCTGAAGAGAAGGCTAGCGGACGAGAAAACGTCAAGGTGCTCTAATTTTTTGGTTGTACTTTTGAAACGGAGGTTTAAATTGACGGATAGTGATGTTACTTACAGAAATAAATACTCTGGAAAAGATAAACTTTTTTGCTTTTTAGCTGTGGATCGGAGTTACAGTATATGCAGTATGGAGGCTGAGCCGCTACGAAATGTGACAAGGTCTTTCTAATAACGTTTCTTCTCGTCGAGCAAGGCCTGGAAGAACTAGACGTAAATCTCAACATCGTATACTTTTAGTCAGAAGGGTTACGCCCTAATTATTCTTGTTCTCCCTGAAAGCTCGATAGTCATTGAAGTTTTGTCCTAGCTACATGAGCGCTCTTGCGCACCACTCCGCACTTTTCGCAAGCTCATCTCAAACGATGATTAACTCATCCGACATCTTGCTCCCAGCCATACAGACAAATCTCACCACCATGCGTGATGAGTTTGCTCCAAGCTCCTACATCGTCGGCCACGACCAATTTTCTGTGGACACACGCTTCCAACTTACCAAATTCTTTCATAGAGAGTTGACCAGAATTGACGACTTCCTGCTTGGTTTTCTATCTGTCATTCTCATTGCCAATATCTCCTACATGACACACGCAATACTGCTACACGGCACTGCCGACCGTTTCTCCCTTTCTGGATTGTTCACAACGTTTACGGTGGATGGCGCTATGCACATGCGAAACATTGCTCGTCTCATGCGTCGTGCTCGCAATGTATCCGACTCGCGTGGTTCGGCGCCACCAATCGTAATCTCTGTAGTTGTAATGGGCATAGTATTCGTGTTATTGCAGATGTTATGATCGCGGTGGATACAAAACCACGCTCTGAAAATAGTGGGTCATACGATTCAAAAGTGTTACGTATTCAACCAATTCTTACAAAAGATAGACTCAAATGGTGGGTTCGTCGCATGGCGAAGAATCGTCCTTGTATTGCACGGGCTATGGTGAGTGGATCTGCCATAAAGACGAGGCGTCACCATCTGAATGCGTGTGTCGTGCAACGACAGAGCGAGAAAGATGGCCCAAATCAATGGCGGAACCCGATGGCTGTTTGATTTGTCGTTATGACATCAGTCTTTCATATCACTGGCTCAGAACACAACGTCTCGTTCAATGAAGGTTGGATTTCCTTCTCCATACGCGTGAAAGCCATCTCATATGTCACTCGTGGAGGTGTGCGTTACATTACATTCGACCCTTTGGATAGCGCCGACTTTATCAACACCCGTTTTATACGTGCACTTACAATAGCACAAGCCAAAAATTTGCGTGCAAAGTTCGACGCGTCCGCGACGGAAATCTTTGTGCAAATGTCTCTATTGAAACCATGCCTACTACGCAACATGTTTTCTCCACAGAGGTTTTTGCATTAGCAGGGCGAAAGGGTGAAAATTATATACTAGAAAAGGGTGTAACTACAAAGTTTGAAGATCTTCTACCTTTACCATACCATGCATGCATTGAACGATGAATTTTTTGTTCTTCTAGAAAGTTCTGCAATTCTTGAAACAGAAGGAAAGGGTTTGTATGGGATCACAGGACATGATACAATTATGTATGACGGAGAAGGGAGGTTGGAAGAGAATAGTCGTGATGGGGGTGTTGCTCTTATTACAATGATGAAAGTTGTTGCATAGGTAGGAATAAATGGCTACAACCTACGACACTCAGTTCTTTGGCTGCAGAGTGTGTAGATTCCAGTCCAAAATGGCTCATTACGAAGCATTACCTATGATGGTTTAAGATATTCGCAGTGTTCACCGAATGCGTACGAGTCGAAAAAAGACTTTGGTCAGCACTATGAAAAATACGATAAACATGTAACAACAACGAGGGATGAGGAGATTGGACCAGCATCATCTTCATCGATTCCATTATCACTCAATTCGCTTATCGGTGCGTTGGGCAGTGGTACAGGTGGATTCAATGATGGTGAATCCTACTGTAACGTGTCAAGATCGATACGATGAACTGGACCCGCAATGGCGCAAAGGCGAAGAGGAGCGGCGGGGCGAGCGGGTGGACGGGTGAGGCGTGGAGACCAAAGTGAGGACGGTGAAGAGGGCGCAAATAATTCGGACTCGTCATTCCTGTGAATAGATTCCATGACGACCATTATGTGCTCAGACATTCCGGATACGTGTGATGGCCAAGCTTTTGTTTGATATTGAAGAAAATCGGGATAGAAAAACAGACGATATATTTTAGCGCACGTTTGTGCGTTCGGGACGTCGTGTGATGAGCTCATCGGGCACAGAGCACGAGACAGCAAGAGAAAGGGTCATTGTGGAATTTATAGCGACCTCATCCTTTTTGAACTAGCTTTCTCCAAAAAAAGTACGCGTGCCACAAAGTTTCTACCGTTCGCAACGTTTCTCTGCTTCGCTACAGCCTCTCCACCTTCTCAGATTACTTAAACATCACAATGACACACCACCACAGCAATAGTGCATCCCACAGAACGACCCGTCCGGTACTCCGTTTCTCATCTGACCAGGCCCATATTAATGACTGACTGACTACGGCAAAAAATGGCGGAGAAATGAGTAACTGACTGACTACGAATAGCAAAAGTCACTGAAAAATAGTCACCTTATAGTCAGTCATTCATGACACGCGTTCCTATAAAAGTCAAAATTATATATTTTAATATAGTATTAATGTTCAATGTATTTTAAATGTGATTTTTCAGTTCAAAAAAGTGGCTCCGTCGAAGCTTCGCGGCGAGTTCGAGAGCTCGCTGTCCGCGTTACGTAGATAGAGGAGCTCGCGAGCTACCCTTCATCTCCTTTTCCGCGTCCGTTTCCGTGCCCTTTTGAGTTTGCGCCTGCGCATGCGTTAACGTGTGCGTCTCCATGCGCACGTGCGCCTGCGTCTGCGTGTCGCTGTCCATGTTAGTGTCCGTGTTTTTGTCCTTTTTTGTGTCTGTTCCATACTACTTGTCTGTATCCGTGTCAATTTCCGTGTCCGTGGGCATGTTCGCTTCCGTGTCCGTGTGCCCATGCCTGTGGGTGAGTATCTCCATCTCAATTTCCGTCTCCGCTTTCGTCTCCGTCTCCGTGTGTGTGACTGTCCGTCTCCGTCTCCGCCTCATTTTTCTTATTCATGTTCGTTAGCATGTGCGTTTCTGAGTCCGTCCTCTTGCCCGCGTCAATCTCCGTCTCCATCCCCGTCTCCGTGTTAGTTTTTTGTGCGTGCACGTCTTCCTCTCCGTCTCCGTCTCCGTCTCCGTCTCCGTCTCCGTCTTCATCACCTTCTCCGTCACCTTCCCCAGTCTCCATATCCATCTCCTTGCGCTTTTTCCTCTCTTTCTATTCCTCCATATCCGTCTCCATGTCAACCTTCGTCTCCACCTCCATCCCCACCTCCGTCTCCACCTCCATCCCCACCTCCGTCTGCATCTCCATCTCCTTATCCGTCTCCATATCCATCCCCGTCTCCGTACCAGACTTTATCTAAATGTGCTTTTGCCTCTCTATCTACGTCCGCGTCCCAGCTCGAGTGTGGGTGTCGGTGTAGGTGTCCGTTTCTATTTCCATGTTCGCGTCCGTATTTGTGTCCGTGCCCGTGTCCGTGCCCGTGTCCGTGCCCGTGTCCGTGCCCGTGTCCGTGTCCGTGTCCATTTCTGTGTCCGTTTTCGTTCCCGTATGCCTGTGCGTGCCGTTTCCCGTCTTCTTTTTTGTCACCGTCTCCGTCTCCAGCTCCGTCTCCAGCTCCGTCTCCGTGTGCTTATTCGTATCCGTCCCTGTCTCCGCCATCATCTATTTCACCGTGTCGGTCTCCGTCTCCGTGCTCGTGTCCGTTTCCGGGTCCGCTTCCCTGTCCATTTGCGTGTCCGTGTCCGTTTCCATCACCGCCTCTCTGTACGTCCTCCTCTCCATCTCCGTGTCCTTGTCCGTGTCCGTGTCCTTGTACTTTACCGTCTCCGTATTGGTTCTCGTGCCTTTTTTGTGTGCGTGTTCGTGTGCGTTTTCTTTTGGTTGCCCGTCTCCGTGCTTTTGTTCATGGTACTCTCCGTTTCCGTGTTTTTCTATTCCCACATCTCCATGCGCGTGCCCTTCTCCGTCTATGTCTCCATCTACTTCAGCGTTTTCTTGTTAGCGTGCAGTTACGTTAGCGTGTCCTCCTACATTTTTTGTCCATGTGCGTGTCCGTGTGGGTAAGCGAGTGCATGTTAGTGTTCGTGGCTGTACCGATATTCGTTTCCGTGTCAATGTACTTTTCTATGTTTGCAGATGCATTTACGTGTCCTTCTCCGTGTCCGTTTCCGTCTCCGTTTCCGTTTCCGTTTCCGTTTCCGTTTCAGTTTCTGTGTCCGTGTCCGTACTCATAACCGTGTCCGTGTCCGTATTCTTTTCCGTGTCTGTTTTCTAGCACAAATTCGTTTGCATCTCCGTGTCCGTATCCGTATCCGTATCCGTATCCGTATCCGTATCAATAGCCGTCTCAGTACCCACATTCGTATCCGTAATCGTATTAGTATTAGTATCCGTAATCGTATCAGTATCCACATCTGTATCCATAAATGTATCCTTATCTGTGGCCTTATCCGTAGCCGTATCCGAATACGTATGCGTACCCGTATCCGTGTCCGTTTCCATATCCGCATCAATAGCCGTATCCGTATCCGTATCCGTGTCCGTACCGGTATCCTTATACTTACCCGTATCCTTATCAGTGTCCGTATCCGTATCAGTACCCATATCCGTGTACTGATCCGTATCAGTATCAATAGCCGTGTCCGTATCCATATCAGTACTCGTATCCATATCTGAACCCGTAGCCGTATACTTATCCGTATCCTTATCAATATCCGTGCCAGTATCTGTATCTGTATCTGTATCCGTATTTGTACCCGTATCCGTATTCGGACCCAGACCCGTATCCATCCCCGTACCAATATCCGTATCAATACCCTCAACAGTACCCATACCCGTATCCGTATCAATAGCCGTAACATTACCC